>UCOM01000462.1:0-78846 GCA_900474385.1 Ormyrus pomaceus
ACACACACACACACACACACACACATGCATCCATACAGACATTTTTCAAAAATCATTTATTCTTGTTCCTGACACCTTAAAATACAGTTACACCCGTTTTTTCGAACAACTCCAAAAATTACTATCACAATGCTTCCTCTAGGAGGAAGCAAAAGTAGTGAAAATCGAGAGCGTCCGCGCGGCACGCAGAAATCCCCCCGACTCGTGCGTGTGCTGCATTGAGGCACAAATCGGCACGGCTCAATGGGACCGACGCCTCGATTATGCTTGCTTGGGCGCGCGGCACACGTAATTCCGCGGGCGGTCTATGCGTCATTACGATGAAAACGGCGCGCTAACGCTAACGAAGTTTAGTCCGGCATAATTCCCGATTCGCGCCGCGCTCTGGGACGACGTGAGCGGGCCGGACGCTCGAAATGACGACTCTCTTTCCACCTCGGAATTTCGTTTGCGTTTTATTCGTCAAGAAGGTGGATTTTTTTCCTTTTTTTTTTATGAGCAAGTCGTTTAACGACGATGGATTGAGTTTGTCGGTGTGGGAAGCTCGGAGTATGAAAGGCTCTAATTTTTTGTTTAGCTGAAGATGAAGAGGGAAATTGGGCTAATTAAACCTGGAAATGCTTTCAGCACATTCGCAGTAGATCGTTAGTGTGAATAGTTCGAATTATTTCTGATTACACGCTTCACTGTATTGCAAATTGTTATTTAGTTCTCTAGAACGACATCCCGCACTTGTCCACTGCTAAAACAAAGAGCAATTTCCAATATTCGAAAATCCAAGTCTAAACATTCAGTCGTCGCAGCAGCACGCAGAAGCGCATTAATGAAAGGGCTTTTTCGGGGCGCGAAAAAAGCCGATCTAACGAAGGTGAAAAAAGCAGGGAAAAGCGCCTCGCTCTGGTAACAAAGTCGCGCGCGCGCGCGCTCTCTCCCGGCCTCGCCGTCCGGCTAACTCGATTTTCCGCGGCGAGCGCTATTGAACGGTAGGCGGCGCGCGAAGTCCAATTTCCGAATGGGCAACGAGGGCCGCTCCGCTCGCCAGGAAGCAATGTGCCGAGAGTCATATTTGCTCGGGGGCATCTGACCCTTTTTCTCGCTCCCTCTCGGCCCGAACTCTCGAGGGCTCGGGTGCTTGCGCAAGCACTGCCGCCCGCTCTCGGGGGCGAGAGACGATTTTTCGCGCGATCAATCGCCGAGGGCCAAATTTTGGCGGGCTTATCGAATTTTTAGCTTATTAGATCGACGATTAGCTGGGGAGTTTGCTTGATTTTATTGAATTTAGTGGTCCGATCGCGAAACTGAAATACTTTATCGCATTTTCTTTTACTCGAAACATGGGATATTCGTCGCAGAAGACGGCAAAAGCGGAGAGTCATTAATTAGAAAAGCGGCGTTGAATGCATCTTCGCTCCTCTTGGATCGGCTGAAAAAAAGCGCGATTCACCGTCATAAATCGTCAGTCTCAGCGTCGCGAATATTAAAAAACTCGCGACAAGCTCGGGAATCATCGACTGCACTCACGCGTCTTTCCATCTCCGGGCAGCCATTTCCTCAACCGTCGACAAGAGGGATAAAACCGTGGCTGCAGCCTGCTGCTCCCATTCGGCTTGCATCTTGGATAATCATTTTTCAAGATCCGCTCCGGCTTTTCACGCGCCTCGTCCCGGAGAGTAATAAACGGTTAAGCTTTATATAACTACAAGCAGAGATTCGTTTCTGCATCGTATCGAAGTTTCCTTACTCTCTCTCTCTCTCTCTCTCTCCCGACGCCCTTCAGCTCTTCGCTTGCTATCGATTCAGGCGAATGAAAGGAAAAAGAAAGTTACGTGACCCAAATGCGCCCCGGCGATTCTTTATTTCCTCCTTTGCCTATACCTACGCTCTTCCTCTCTCTCTCTCTCTCAGCCCTGCGCCTTTTATGAGGGGAGGGGCTGCTCTCGAATTCGCCGGGATTTCCTTCGAATGGATAATACAAACTCATTCCCCGGGCCTTTATCCCAAGCTATTTCTTTTTTCTCTTCCTCTCCCTCTCTTCTGCTTTGCAGCGAACGGCAGTAAATGCATAATGAATCCTAGTTGCCCTGGTATTATCAATTTTTTAAACGGAGCAACGCCGGGCGTATATCTTTCGACCGCCGCTGGCTATCTTTTTATCTTTTTCCCACTTTTCTTTGTTTTTTTTCTTTTTTTTTAATTACGAGTAGCGGGAATGTTTGAGGCTCTCTCTTTTGAATGCGCGTCCCATAAACATGGATTCGAGAGTTTCATTGTGTTGCGTTTATTTAGCTCTGTGTATCTTCTTCCCGCTTCCCCGGCTTTACCTGCTCGTTTGAAGCTTTGCGATTCACGCATAAGTAATTACTACGCAATTTGATTCAGCTCACTAAATTAACTTTAAATCGAAATATTAGTTTCAGGTTTTTGGTCAAACTTTTAATACTTAATCGCCACTTTATTCACTTCCACGTCTATAGCATTAGATTTTAGCAACAACTAAGCTAAACACTCTTCTTCTTTGTAACTATCCAATTCCGAGCAACACGAGCAATCTGGAGCCCCCGGAAAGTGCTGGAAAAAAGTCTGCTAATACTCCTCCTCGCCGGCGGCGGCAATCGATACACCGAGAACGAAGATCTAGAGACTCGTGTCTCACGCGAATACAGAGCAATAATTCTCCTTTAACGAGAGCTCTTTCAATTTTTCCTCGCCGCTCATTGATTAAAAGATAACGAATCGCCGCCTCGTTTTTCACTTAGCGGCGCGCGGCGGTATTTACCTTTTCCCGCGCGGGCGACTTGGAAAGTTTCTCTCGCCTACCGGTGCCGGCCCCGCGCGCGTTAACCTCGTTTCGCGGTGCGAACCCTCGTCATCGTCGTTAGGCTTTTGCGTCATTCGAGAAACGAGGTGGCGGTGGGGCCCGCGCGCCGCAGCGAACCGTCGCGAGCCGTGCGCGCATCCGACGCAGCTGGCCGCGCCGCGGTTTTGTCGCCGTTGACTGCTGAGTTGTCGCTGGAGGTGTTGATCGACGCATAACTAAGGGAGAGTTTGTTGGTTTTGAAGGGCTGGATTAAATTGCCGCGCGCGTGCTGTGACTGCCCCGCTGGTCAGTCGGTTAAATTCGATATGCGTTGTTCCCTTAGGTCAGGAAATTTGTGGTTGCCAAGGTACGTGATTTCGAGCAGGTTAAATTATTTCTTGGACGAAAGATCAAATTGAAAGTTATAAATGACCCGTCAACAATAATTAAATCGAAAATCCATGCGAAATTCGTCCCTTTGCAAACGCGCGATTCTTGCTCTTTACCTGCGAGAAATTTACGCAAAGGGTTGGGAATTATGCAGATTAATTAAGGGAGGAAGAAGCGGCAGGAAAAATGTTAGGGCGGCGGAGAGGAGGAGAGAGACTTCAAGTATGAGATTTAATGAAAACAATTGAGAGAAAAGAGGAAAGACCGAGAGGATGAGGTCGCGGGGGGTTGAATGTATGCAGAGTGGAGCTAAGGTGAGGAGAAAAATGAGTCTGCTGGCAGGCTGAGATTTAGTGAAAGTAATTTTAAGCTTCCTCTTTGTAAAGGGCTTCCGGAGCACTCCGAGATTGGAACATTTAGAAAATTTGTAAATTTTCAGCTGCTCCGCGTAATTAAAATTACATGCAGCAATCTCAACGCAATGCGAAACCCTCCCCTAATTTATTCAATTTTCCACCAAGTTCCCTTCTTATTCGATCTTGATTAATAACGTTGGATTTTTTTTTTGTTCATTTTTCAGGCATTTTTGGAGATGTCGGACGAAGGTGCTGCGGCCACTATGGTGAGTTACTACGCCTCGTGTCCGGCGACACTCCGCGGCAGGGCCGTGTACGTGCAGTTCAGTAACCATCGCGAGCTCAAGACCGATCAGGCTCACAACAACGCGGTCGGCAGCCCTACGAACGCTATTGCTAATACGTCAAACGTGAGTACAGCAATTCTTTTTTTTTATTTTTTTTATTGATTACAAAGCTTATAACGAGTTTGGTACTGATGTAATGAGAATGGAAGATTCTTGGTACTTTCTGAGTAATCATCAGCATTTATTTTTAAACGGGTTGACTTTAAAAACGTTTAAATAAACAGAGAGAGAGATTCTCACGGTCGGCGTTTTCTGCCGAGCGTCGTGCAGTGCCCACAGGCACCCGAGGCTGTACACCTGGCTTAGCAGCAATGTAAACAAAGAGGCGAAATAGAAATTCGTGGCCCCTTCTGCATTTCCGAGCCGCCGACGGCTATCAAGACAATCAAAACAGCCGCCAACTCTGCGCCGCACGCTGCACTAATAATTAACAATATCCGTAATTTATGAACGATTCGGCCGCTGCTGGCCGAACGCACGACCCCCCTTGAATTGAGAGGTAAATTTCTTTTATTTAGATAAAGTATAGTTTTCGGCAACGAGTTATTTCCTCTGGTGTAAATGAACGCTGCGAAAAAAATCCCCGTGTCGATAATTGAAACGGGGGGGATTGATCAGCTTTCGTTCGAATTACAGAGGCGCGCGAAATATATATTGAAATTTAAAGCACGAGGCACCGAGCCCCGCAAACGTAATTGATATCGATGACTTTAATTTTTGTAGCCGCGGGCTTTTTTCCAGCCGCGATTTAAATAGATTCGATACTACGAAATTGCACTGCCGACTTTCCATTAGTTTTTGAATTTTCGGCTGTTAGCTTATGCAATTTCCATCAGCGCTCTGTATGTTTTTCGAGCTTTATTCCCAGCCATTTGCATCGCTCGATTTCAGCGGGCACTTTAATTTAGATAAAATTTCCGCGTCCCGATATATATACTTTTCCAACCCATTATTCAGCTTTATCTGCTTGTAAAACGTTCCCGGGCCCCGGGAGCTCCCTTCTGGAGAAAAGAGAAACTCGTCATCGAATTTGTTAGCGGGACACGTGGAAAGTTTTTCTACGCCCCGATAAAAGTAATAATCGCGAGCGAACTTGCCCGGCGACACGCGGCATTGTAAGTCCATAACTCGGCGTCGAAGATCTCGCGGCACGAAGTCCCTGTGTATAGATACATATATATATATACCGTGCATATTTATACGAGCCGGAAGCTATATAAAAAAAGTTGGCGCGCACACTTACCCGCTCGATCGGAGATATAAAAGAGAGCGGAGGCGTGAGAGAGCGAAAGGGGGTACGTAGGAGTTTTGAGTACTTTTCGACCGGCGAGAGTTATAGTGCCCTTCTCTCTCTGGCACCGGAAGTCAGACGGGAGGAATAATCTGCGAGGCGAGGATTTCTTTTCTCCTCGAATGGTTTCATTGCTGATTTGCAAACGAAAAAGTTTAGTTTATTTTTGTCGCTCTTTTTATCGCTTGTTACGGATCTGTAATGTTTTTATCAGATAATAGTTACTTTCAGTCTAGATCCTCGGCTTCTCTCAGAGTTTTTTTGGACTCTTGGAAATAATTATCCAAGTTTTGACGTAAAACTTGGAGGTGAGTAATAAAAACTAGGTTCACACTGAAAGGATTAATAAGGCGACTTTTCGGAGGTCTCATTTTTCTCCTTGAATATACAACTTCCCTGCTATTCGAGTAGGTGAACATCATAAAACTGTAAATTACTCGCTGCACAGTCAAGCAACTAATCTGCTGAAAAAATAAAAAAAAAAAAAAAATTAAGGACTTTTCACTTAAAGTCAGTCGGAAGCGTGACAGTTCGGCGTCGCAAAGGCAGCCCCTGAATGCCGTTAATGCCACGCAGCGGCTTAGCTCTAAGACGCGTAAGCGCGGCCGCGGCTCATTGTTAAGGGGGCTGAAAACGTAACGAGGTCGGCCATTGTTCATCTTTCAATTACCGGTCGCCCCCGACGTGCGGCGCAAGTGCGCAAGCCCAGGAAACTGGTTTATCGCCGTGTTTAAGTATTTAAGACGGCGTTCCGCCGATTTTAAGCGGGGGAAACTTTTTTTACTGCAAGCTCGAGGCCCCGCTTCATTGCTGTACCGGATTGTACTTCGAGAGGACGCTGCTACTGGCGATATTCCGAGATTATTGTTTTGAATTATTCGCCGGAACAATTTTTGCTTTGTGAATTTTTTCAAAAATATGATATGGTCAAAGCAATCGAGATAACGGTTAATTACTCGTATTTTTGTTATAAATTTATTTTTACAATTTTTTGAGTTTTAAGGAATAAAAATTGATTTTAAAAAAAAGGTTCCATGATAACCATCCATTTTTAAGAGACAGGCACTCAATGATTTGCAAGTCAATTATCGTAAAGCTTATGATTAATTTTTACATTTTCCAATATCCATCTCCAAAAAACGGCAGCGCTCATAAATCTCTTTTATTCAATGCTCGCAACTTGAAAAAGCTGCCCTAGTGGAACTCTAAAAATTTTTGCAAACTTGAAAAATAAAACCGATGCCCTATCAAAAATAAAAAATACTACTGGCATAAAAGTATAACCATCGAAGAGGCTGCCTTTTACGCGAAAACATTCGCTCCCTCAAAATATACCGCGGCGCAGAAAGAGCGATTCCCGAGAGCAGCAAAAGATAAAGAGAGAGAGAGAGAGAGAGAGAGAGCGAGAGAGAGGGCAAAGGCGAAGATAAAGTAACCTTTGACGCGAGAGCCCGAGAAGAATGGCGCGGGGCGAAGGCTGCTCGGCGCTAATGCGTGGCTCGCCCTGAGTAATACGTCGGTTAAGGCACGAGTCGAGCCGCGGCCTCGTTTAATAAAGACGCCCCGAACGCTCCGAGGCCCCGCAAATTAGACACTTCGCCCGTGCCGCCTTTTTCCCCTAATCAATTTACGTTCCGCCCCGTCAAAATAACGCCCCCACGGGTGACCGACTTCGCCAGCATTTTTACCGAGATTAAAATGTAAGCAGATCTTTAAGGGTATTTCTCGAAGGGCCAGGGGTAGAAAGCGCTCGCGGAAGCGTGAACTTTTCGACTGTCCTAGATTTTTTTTTTTTTTTTTTGTGCATATTTCCGAATCCCGACGTCGATTACTCGAAAAAGATCGATGGGCGCGTCTGGGAAAAACAAAAAAGGCAAAAATTCAATCTCTTGGAGTACCTCGCGCGAGAAGTAACGTCTGTGCGCCGCTCTTCCCGTTCGGTGAATTCATGCGTGCTCCCTTTTCCATCCAGCGGAACGGATTTCATTCGCGACTACTCCTGCCCCCCTACAAATGAAGGGAACGCGGTTGCCTTAAATCTCCATCATATTTAGTAGTTAAATAACTCTCAAAGTTCAACCCTCCACACAAAGTCTCATTACTCCTCGGCGGTAAGATTTCCCTGCAAAAAACTCGAGCATGCAAACGGCGCAGTAAAAAAAGTGTCCGAGAAAATCAGTTTACAAGACCCCATTAGCCGCGAAAACTATGCCACTCTCGGGTTCCCCGAGCCCGGTGTGCCGCGTGTCCCGGGCAACTTATTCCTCTCCGCGCGAGAAGGCTCGCGCACTAATGGCCCAGGGGGGAAGCTCCGAAAGTTTTTCGCGCGGCCTTTTAAGGCTCGTAAAAAAAAAGAAAAAAGAAAAAAAAAAGACACTAGCCTGCCGCCGATCCGCGGCGCAACGAAGCGCGGGGCCAACTTTGCTTTACGCGGCCGCGAGCGAGCCGCGCGCGCGCGGGGAGATTAAAAAGACGGCGGAACTATAAAACTGCCGTAAAAAAATCGCGGCGACGAGTCGCGAGCTTAATCGCGAGGAACGAGGAATGTGTATTCAATGTTGACAAGGCTGGAGCGTCGCGGAAGGCGTAAATTCTCCCTGAAATTGCGGGGGAGGTGGAAGTTTCGCGAGGCGCGGTGATTTACGGCGGCTCGGAGGTATTTCGAGAGTTTTATTGCTAATTAGCATGTTGTTTTTCATAAAAGTTTGTATCAGAAGTTATTGTTTCGTAAAATAGAAGGCAAGTAATAATACTTCCAATTTCCTCTTCCATAACGAGTCCCCCTCGCAATCTTCTTTCGACATGAATCTCCGGAATCGTTCCGAGCAAAACGAAGGGACCTCCAGCAGAATTTCCACTTTTCAAACAAAATCGACCATTGAGCCGTTTCCTTTTTTCCGCTCCGCCAATACGATAAGATACCAAAATAAATCGTCAAACGAGGTAAATGCAAGCAGCGCACGATCTAATATTATGCGGATACTCTTCCTTTTCAACAAATTTCCCTTCGGCAGTTGGTAATTCTCGCGGCGATGTACAAATAGCCTCTCGCGCCTGGTCTCGCAGAAAATTAGCGGCGATAATAGCATAGAGCCTCGCAGCTGCCTGTATCGCGTTATAAAAGATAAGTCGGAGCGTTCGGCTGCGGCGCATAGAGCAAGAAATAGACCGAGAGCGAGCGACTTTGAAGCGACGTGGCGAAGCGCGTTAGCATCCATCCTCCCCCCCTCTCCCTCACCGCGAAACCAAAATGCCAGCGCACTTCCGCCTCTGTAATTCAGGTATTATCCTTGCTCGGTTATATAGTCGGCCGAGCGAGCGAGGCAGCTTCGCCTAGCTAATTCCAGGGCCCGCGTAATTATTGATAAATCCGCGCAAAGCTCGCCTGCGTATGTGCTTTTGAAATCAGTTGCCGCCGCCGCTGCTTGCCGAGCGCTCCTGCAAGATTTAGCGCGCTTCATGCAACCCGCGTCCGCAAACTTCCTGATTGTTCTACATGCGACTTTGCGAGAAAAATGGACCGGAGATATCCGTTGCCGCTCCATCACTTATGACCGCTTTCTCTTGGTTTATTTCAACGTTTGCGAGCGATTTCCTTTGTTCCGAGCGTTGAATTAAATATCGATGCTGGCGGAGAGTGGTAAAACTTGAATTTTAAATTGAAAAGCTTTAAAAGTCAAAGAATCGTTAATTAAATTTCTCTCGGATTACTTAACAATTTTTATTAAAAAATAACTATATATATATATAAAATATAATCAAGAATCCAGGGCTGAAAACAAATTTTCTTCGTCGCGTCTGACTGCACCTTTGTTTACTCCACTGTACCGCATTCCTCAGACGCGAAATACAGAGCCTTAATTAAAATATCTCGGGACCATCATCTCCTCCTCTCAAAAGAACAATTACCGCGCCATCAATTCTGCCGAGGCGAAAAAAGAGCCGTCGAATTTTCATAAAAACACAATTACCGAGCGTCTCCGGCTCCTCCTCTTCATCGCGCAAAATAACTCGCGCCGTTCCCATTCCAGCCAAGTTATTCGAATATCCGCGACGATCTATCTATCGACTGGGAGAGAACTCCCACCTACAGACGGCAGAGAAAGAGATGGGGAGGGGGAGAAGGAGAGGGAGTAAAATCTAAGGGCTTCGGCAATAGTGGCCGCGATATTTTTTAATTAATTCCCCGTGGCGTTTTCACGGCTGCGAGAGCGCAACAATGAACGGAGGAGAGGAGGGGCAAAAAGCTCTTCTCCCTCGGAGTCTTAAGGCGCTTGCATATTTCAGAGGCCGATGTAGCTCGGATGTGCTTCTCAACAATGGCCACATTGTTATTCGGACCCGGCGAGCGCGAAAAGCAGTTTTGCTCTTTCCCCCCCTCGTCTCCCGCGCTCCCTGCCTTCTCGCCCCTCTCCCGCGTATACGTACGCCGAGAGCAAGATGGCGTAATATTTTTAATGGAGGGTGTCTTGGATGATGTACGAGGCGGCATTGTTTCTGCGAGACGCCTTGTATATTGTTTCCCTCTCTCTCTCGTTTACTCTTTACGTCTCTTTTACACCTCCTTGCCGCAAAGCATTTCTCTCTCTCTCTCTCTCTCTCTCTCTCTCTCTCCGTCTTTCTCTCTTTCTCTGGCTCTCTCGGGGGACTTGAAAATCTCGAGGAAGAGACAAATGAATCACCCGTGCATTCCTAAAACATTGCATTAAAATTTTTGGCGTTTTTTCCCGGCCCCCCGAATGATGGCCTCGATTTTTCTCTTTCTGCCCCTTGAGATCCTTTTAAGGTCGAGCGGCGTGTGCATTTCGGGTAAGTTTCCGAAATAGAACTGTACCTCGGCGATGGGTAAATAAAGCTCTATGGGTCTGAATTAATGACAGATTTTGATATTTATAAACTGTATAGTGCAAAATCGGGTCATCGCATTAATCACATTTAAACTTTCTAACTTTAGACGGAGGGGGTTCGATTGCTCCTATAAATATTTCAGTAAAAAAATTACGTTATTCATATAGAAATCTCGCGTCGCGATCTATTCCCGAACAGCAGTTTTCAATTTTTACAAGGCGCGTTTTATATAAAAAAAAAAGAACACCGCCGCCGTCGCGTTGAATCTTAAAAACGACACATAGATCCCCATTAAAAAGTTTGCTCGCACTTAGAAAGCGCAGCGTCCCCGCCGTCGCGGCATTCATCACCCAATGGGTTTCTTGCGCCCTTGCACCATCAACAAATCACCCGGGGCGGGCCCTCTGTAAATATTAATACACTCGTTTTTGTGCGCAAAGCAAGAAAAACGAGCATCGGCCCTCACTCCCCCTCCCGCCGCCAGTCTTAATTGTCCGCCCGTCGACTCTGCGACGCGGCCCTTATTTTCGTGAATATTTCAGAAAAGAGCCCCGGAGGGACGGCGCACGCGTACGCACGCGTTTGAAAAATGCGCGCGCGTTTCGGGCGCCGTTTGTTCTTCCCCCCCGTGGCATGCATTATTACCGCGGGCAAGCACGAGTGGGGCTGGTGTATATATCGGCCTGGATGGAGGCCCGCACAGTTGCCGGGAGAGCCGGGAGGCTTGCGAGGGTCGCGTTTCTGCGATTCGGGGGGAGAGAGAGAGAGAGAGATAGAGAGAGGTTTGAAACTGCTTTTAAAAGCAAAGTTTTGTAGAGTATGATTTGATATTTCGTTCGAAAAGATTCAGAGTTCGGGAGTTGGTTTTGTTTTGAAAAAATTTCAATTTTGCTTTTCGTTTGTTTAGTAAATATCACTGTTGCCTTGGTATGCAGACGCATCGCGGAGAGAATTTTTAATATTTTTAAAAGCAAAAGAACGTTATATTTTAATTTAAAACTCGAATTGTTTCGCTTACAGAAATGAAGATCGGTTTTAAATTCGAAACTTTAGACAATCGTTACTTCAACGCTTTGCCAGTGTCAAAATCAGAAGAAAAAAACTTTTAAACCTAAATTCCGCTCTCTAACCCACTACCCGCCAGAGGCCCGAGCAGAGAGAACCGCTTGGAACTGTCCTCCGAGAAAAGATGAGCAGGCTGCCCAGAGAAAGACTGATTATCGAGGCCTTCAGCGAAAGTTGCTCTCGCGGAACGCTCCATCAAGCTCGGAGTCCCTCGCGGTGACGCGGAGCTTTCTCTCGCTTAAAAGCCGCGCGTGTGCCCGCTCCCGCCTCCGTTGTCCGAGTCGATTAATTGTTTTTCTTGCTCGGCCGGGGGCGCTCCGGCGGCCGCGCGCTCGTTTTTTTTTTTTTTTTTTTTTCTTTTTTTTTCTTTTCTGGCCTCGGACTCTCGGTTTTTCGGGCTAAAAAATTGAAACTTCAAAATATGACGATGATGTATGTACTCCTGTTTTTCGCAGCGGGCAGCCATTTTTTGCCCTAATGGAGTCGAGGCTTTTTGCGCCTCGGAACTTTGGACCCGCGCTTCATTTGTTTGTTTCTCGGAACGTTTTTGATCGTGGTAATTAATGAGGCCTGGATTTTTGGGCCGGTAATAAGCCTCGCGTTTATTCCGAGAGCGGCGGAGCGCCGCTTGTGTGACGTTGCGCCAAGGGATAAGGGGATAATTTTCGCGAGGTTTCCCACTTAAGGAATATAGAGCCTCCTCGGCGCGGCGTAAGACGATTAGTACAGTTATTCAGTTAGGAGCGATATCGCTGCCCCGCACACGGCGTCTCAGCCCACTTTCTTCCGCGTCTCCCGCCTTTACCTAAACGCGAGGTTTTATCGCTGTTTTATACGCTTTTGTTAATCAATATTTAAATACCTCGTCCAAAGTCCGAGCGCGCGAATTTTCAGCCTCGCGAGACTTTCGGCGCCGTATACATTTTATGCACAATTAATGGAGGAAATCAAGGAAGCGTTCCTCTCGAGCCCCCCGAAGATCGCGAGTAAGACATGCGCTTGCTCGCTGATTCCGGGGATCGAAAGCGGAAGTCGGTAAAATCCTCTTTCCGCTCGTAACGCAGCGAAACGAGCGGCGCTTCTGCTGCGTGGCGCAATGTCAGACGTCTCCTTCGCCGTGTCAAAGATCCTGGAGAAAGAGAGAGAGAGAGAGAGAGCTGAGCTATTGCCATCATAAACGAAATTTTCCGTTTCGGCGCATTCTTGGGGAATGCCTCGACCAATTGCGTCGGCGCTTTTCCTGTCGCTCCGACGATCTCTTCTCCTAACCCCTAAGCTCGGCAGTAAAATCCATTTAGATTCGATCGCGTTGCTTCCAAATTGAGTGATGCAGCGAAGTCCTCCACTGCTTAAGTGACAATAAAATGTATCAAACAGATATAATGTTTAATGAAATGATTATTTAATTAAAAACTCTTGTGCATAATTTTGGAATTGATTAAAAGGCAATATAACAAGTAAAAGTCTGTTAAAGGATTTAAATGAATGAACGTGTCAATTTTTGATGATGTATTAATTGGCTTACTGCAATTTTTCTGCAACAAATATTATAAAAAATCGCTTGTTGTGATCAAAATGATATTCTTTAACATATTACAACTCTCTTCAAGGAAACACATCTGTGCAGCCAAACTAATTTTCTCAAACGAAAATAACAATAGAATCATACATTTAAATATTGACTCTCGCCAAAGCAGAATTCCATCTATATTTCTCATTTCCTTAACCGTAATATCTTCAACATCAAAGGATACGTAAATCCTCGCGTATACAATTATTAAAAAGGGCGTCTCGGACTGCTGTGCCTCCAGGCCGTAAAGATCCTCGGTAGAAGTTTCTCGCTGTATCAGAGCCGGGAGAGGCGGCAGCCCTCGAAAATGTGGCGGTGCAGGGCGGGGGGAGGTCGTATTTGCGTTCCAATGGCCGGAGTTTAATCGAGCCTCGCAGCAGCTGTCGGCCTTATCGTTATTTTATCAACGCCCGGGATAATTAAGTCCATCCGGACTTTCGCCCCCCCATTACCGCGCGGATTTACAATGATAATTTTTCGCGGGACACGCTTTAAATCAGGCGTTTAATTTAATAAGTTTTGCGAGAGCGGCGGGGCCGCCCTGCGATCGGGTTAATTAAGGTAATTGAATTCCGAACGCGTTGACAGTCGTTCGTTATTTTGATAAATTTCGGCTAATTGGTGAAAAATATCAGTGCATTATATTCGCAATTAATGATATATCGAGTCCGCGCCCTTAAAATTTCGCGCCTCTTCCCTCCGCCCCGAAAGCGCGTTTGCATTCGCACCGATCCGAGGGAATCCGAGAGGGCCGCTGATTCGCAGCGGAGCGCAACTATGCCGCGATCGTTCGGCCCGGAAAGAGAGCAGCGGCGCCTTCTCGAGGCGCTCGGCGCGATGCATAGCCAAAAAGGCCGGAATTTACGAGGTGCTAATTGCCGCGGCCCGGGGGGAAATTGACGGCTTGCGCTCGCGCCCTTTCTCGTCCTCCGCCTTCTTCCTTCTTCGCCGATGAAATTCCCGAATTAATCACTACTCTCTTACAAGGCGCTCTCTCTCTAGAACGCGTAACGTCTCTCGTTTATCAGCCTAATTAATTAGCGCGTCGTAAACTTTGGCGCGCCACGTCGCCAAATTAAACCGTATAAACGAAGGACGCGCAAAGCGTATTATTCTTTGATGAAAAGCGATATCGCTGCCGATCGCCGATTTGTAGGTAGCGAAGGGCAGCATTTCTTCAATCACGCAGTTGCACAAATACTTTTGCCCAGATTCAATTGAAAGCCTCACCGTTCTACTTCGAGCTCGAAAGAAGAGGTTACACGAAAAAAGTAAAAATTTTCAAAGAAAGCTTGATTTTTCACGGGCCATCGAGTATTGCGGGGGTCCAGGCGTTCTCGAAAAAAAGCTCGCTCGGGTCGCGCGCGCCGCGGCGCCCGAGAAATTTACGTCGGGATTTTAAGAGTTACGAAGCCGGAATAATAAGTAGATCCCCGCGGTCGATTTAATGCGCGCCGCGGTAATTACCGGTGCCATGTATACTTAATTGCCGCGCGTTTTTCAATTTGCTTAATCCGCACGCCGCGGCTCCTCGTTCCCTTTTAAATTGCGAGGATCGGCTATTCTCCCGGCACGAAGAATCGCACCCGACTCTCCGGTTAGTCGAAATTGCTTTTTAGCGGGCATCCATCGCGCGGAGAATGCAGATTTTGGCGAATTGTTTTTGTTTTAACATTCCTGCTTGACAAAATTGATTTTTTTGCGTCATCGTTTTAAATACAGTAAGTAAGTCTTCCATTGGCTTCCAAACTAAAACCGCATTAAGAGCAATAACCTCGAAAAGACAGGTAAAAGGCCCGCAAATAAGCGCAACTCGCGCCTCGTTAGCAACAGTAGTATCGAGTTGACGGCGATCTGCGCGCACAAGCAGCTGCAGAACGGCGGCGGCGGCGAGGCTCGGAAAAAAAGGCGCGCGCTCAAAAGTGGAAAAAGTTCGGCGGCTACGTCGAGTGGAACAAAAACTCTTTGCGCGCAGTGCTTTACGACGCCGCCTGCCTTTCATCGGTTTGCCTACTCCGCGCCGAAAGAGTTAAAAGCCGAAAAGAGCGAGGACAAGCCCGGGAGAGGGAGAAAAATGCGCGATGAGTCTTCATTTTTTTTTCTCGCCGGATGGAAGAGCGAGCGAGGGAAGTGAAATCGGGGTTAAAACGCTTTGGGAGCTTTGCAATTGTGATGTATAATTCTCTGGACCTACTCGGAGGAAGACGTGTCCCTTGAAGGTATCTTTATTCGATCGATGAAGTCGCGGAGACGCTTCTGCACACGCGATTCTCGTGGCTAAAAAAAGTGGAGCGAAACAGCGAGGCGACTGAAGAAGTAAAAGAATCCGTCAGAGAAAAAAAAGAAAAAAAAAACGAAAAGCCAGAGACCGGCATCGCGTTCTCGTCCCCTTGTAATTTATGCCGTCGAGATTTTAGCTTTTCTTTGGGACTTGGAACCGCGCCGCCGACAGAAAAATATGCATAAATCACACTTGTGCGAGCCTTTGCCTCGAGCCATCAAAAGCAGACGAACCTGTTTATGATGGGCTGGAAGGGTACCGGGAACAGCTTGAACTGTGTCAACAGCTGGCAGGATTATTTAGAATAGGGAAAGCAGTGTCGCGACGTAATGATGTTAGGGAATAATTGAATCACATGTGCCCCGTTGTAAAAATAAGAAACACGATTCCCCTCGAAGGGGGGGTCGCATCGAATCTAGTTTCGGCTCAAATGACAATATTTTTATAACGCACAATCCACGCATGTTTTTACGGCAAGCGTTGACAAGGCATATTTAGTTAATGCTCGAGCGATTTTTCAATTTATTATTTTTGAGAAAAGAGCCCTTCATTATTCACTTGCCCGCCTCGATATAAACATTCGTTAACCGCAAAAACAGCTTTCGAAACTCGGCCCTCGGCTCGAAACGCCATTATTTCGCATTACGTCGGGTAATTTCGATTCTTATTTTATTTTCAATTAAAACTTATCGCCGGTACGTAGAGGCAGCAAAGTGCATTACACCCTTAGGAATCAATTACAGTGAGAAACCGCGAAGGTATATAAAAACGAAAGGAGCGCGCGGCCCGCAAAGAAGGCGAAAAAAAAAAAGAAAAAAAAAAGAGATCGCCCGGCGAAAGGAGTATGTGCTTTGAACTCAAAGGCTCTCTCCCTCGTTCTTCTTTTCCTCTTTATGTTTTGCCCGCCCCGCGCGAAAGTGGTTAATGCCACACGTACAACCAAGTCACACACTCGACTTCGCTTCGCCGCCTCTTTCTCTCTGCGAGCCCAACTGCCAGACTGGCACACACTTGCGTCCCTCCCTCTCTCTCTCTCTCTCTTTCTACCCCTTTTATTTTTCCTCCTTTTTTCTGCAAAGTACTCGGAATGGCGGAAAACGCTATATTGTCAATTAGGGATTGTAGTGGAAAAAACTGGGTAACTAGTGGTCGCGTGTTTTAGCCTTCTTTTTTCAGCCGGGCGTAAATCGGAAAGCGATGTAAAAAATTCCACTCTTTTGTTTGTTGAATAAAGCGCCGAGAATTCGCTTAATTTTTTTTTATTGCCGGCTGATTCGGCCAAGTATCGAAAAATTCCCAGTTTATTGAAATTTATTAAAGTTAAAAACTTTCCGAACTAATTTCGTTTCTCGGTTAGAAGTAGGTTGAACTGATATTTTTCGCCACTCTTGTTTCCTCAAATTTAAAAAAAGATAGTTTAAAAAAAGGCTTCACTTCCTGAGCCTACAAATCAATAAATTTCTCAAGCCCAACTAACGAGGCACAATCGCCTCTATCAAACTTATCACAATGTAACGATTTTTCGCTCTCCGTAGCGTCCTCACCTGCGCAACAGTTTCCCGGGCGAGCTTCCGCCTCCTTACATCGCAGCAATGCTTGTTCGCCTTTACGATTCGTCCAGATCGGTCGTCTTTTTACGAGCCATTCGTTCCTTCCTCCGGAGCTTGGCATCAGTCTCTCTCTCTCTCTCTCTCTCCGCCTTCATTTGAATTGGCCCCGGAGCTTTTGCGAGCTTTTATCCACGCGCGAGCGTCTCCGCGTAAAATTATGCAGGCCCTAAAGCGGACGGAGATGAGAAGGCCGCTGTCTTGCGCAATTTCGGGAAAAACAGTCGCGGCGCAGCTCTGCTAATTGCGCTTAGTACGGCCGCCGCCTCGGGCTTTTATTGATGCCGGTAAATGTGCACGAGCGATGTTTCTGGGCTTTTAACGGCCTGGGATTTGGCATTCTTTATGCGCGTCGCGATTAATTTTCAGACTTTAAAGGGGAATCCATTATTTCGCTCGTTATGCTTCTGGATCAAATGTAAAGAATTTACGAAGGGCTTAAATATTTGAGGGAATCGGGAAAATTACGCGTTATAATAAAATTAGGTTAATTTAACGCAGTTAGTGGCTTGTTACAATGCAATGCAATATTGCGCTCACTGAGCTCGAACGGCGCAAACGAACTTATTTCATTATGTTAATTCGATGTAATCAAAGCGCGTAATCCAATGAATTGCATGATGACAAGCGGCCTGTGCTTACAAGTGCTGAACGAGCCGCGGAAAATCTATAAAAACGGACTCGCTCGGTGTTATTGATTCTGCGATTATAATCGTGGGAAATCGCAGCAATGCAAACAGAGGAAGTAACGCGTACGCGAGGAAGATTTGCCCCTTTGCTTGCTAATTGAAATTCAATAAACGCTCTGGTAATGAAAACCTTTGTTTTAATATTTATAAACTGACGTTCGATGAATTTGAAAAAAAAGGAAAAAATTTCTATATCAATATTTAGTTCGCATATTCGAGTAAAGTTAAATTTACGTCAGATTAATTTACAATTTCTTGTAAATTTGATTCAGTTTAATCAATAATTAATTTAAATAATTTAACAATATATGCGTAATATGACAAGGCGGATTAAAATGGATATGCTTCGCAGAAATTTCATTTAATTAAATTCTTTAGTAAGCAATTTTAAATTTTTAGTTGATTACAAAGTTTCATTAAACATGTTTGTTTTCAAACGTAAATTCTTTGTTTTAAAATAAAAAGATTTAAATATTACTGATACAAATATATTTGAAAACTTTATTGAAATTCGTACATAAAAATAAACCCGATTCCAATTTGCTTTTAAGAATAAAGTTTCTAAATATTATGCAAAACTTTAATAAAATGAACTTTCTCGACACCGAAGCCTTAGCTCCAACAATACCCCGGCAAAATTAAAACAACGCTCCGACACCCGGATAGAAAATTTAATATAATCGAATGCAGAGTCAACGCGGCAGTCAAACATTCAATAACCGCGAAATTCTCCCGTTATCCCGATAACATTTTCAGCCGGCAATCGTCTCCTGGATATCCCGGAGCGTAGCGGGGCGCAAAGTAAACTTCAAAAAGGCGTTTGGGGCTTTGCCTGGAAAATTGAATCCCGCCAAGGCTAACAATCCCGAGCGACGTCAGCCTCCGGCGACGTCTTCCCAGGTAATTCGGCACGCGGAATTCAGCGGCATCCGTTTCCGCATTGGATTCCGGCTGGGCTCTCGTGCCCCCTTTGATCGGGCGACTCGCGCCCGAGGTCGCTCGAATCAAAATGCTCGTTTTTAAGCCGTTACCCTCCCCCCCCGCCTCTCTTTTTTTCTCCGGGCGGTTAAGCTGGAAACAATGGCGGACGAAAGGGTCGCCCGGGCTTGGAGTGTGTGCTGGAATGCTTAATGCACCGCTGCTGTAATGGCTTGTTGCGCGTTCGAACCGACGGGGAGTTAGTGGTACTGCCGCGATTCGGTCCGCCGCGATATTTTATTGATGCGGTTGAAAAAGTGCTGCTTTCTCCTTTTTTTTTTATGTGTTTATACGAGTACCGCTTTTCAGTATTTTAGATTCTATATAAATATATTTAATGCGAGAATAAAGTTCCTGAAATAGCTTTTGACCATTATTATTGTGATAAATTTAAAAGTTCAAAACGAAAAAGTAGAAAACTCTTTATTTTCAGTGTAAACGATTGTACGGCGTGTATTAAGAATTTTTTATATTAAACGTTTACTCCGCAGAAACTCAATCAATAAAATAACTTCCGAATTTTCGCAACTAATTTTTCGCGCTGCTTTGGCAATTGGTCTTGTTTTATTTTTTCTCTAATTCTGCAATACAAAACGGATGATCAAGCGACTTTTCCCTGCAATTCAAGTTTTCAAAACACACGGACGTTGATTACTCGCGGAAACAATTGCGGCCCTGAAATTCTCGACTCCGTTCCGGCTGCAACGGCGTAATTAACTTGTCCAAGGGGTCCAATTTTATAAAGGAGCGAAAATTCGCGAGTCGCAGCTCCTTTCCCCAACTTCTCCGATGACGGCTTGAAAAGAGCCGAGAGCGGCTGCTTCAATTTCGTTAGGTTAATTAACGACTTTTCGCACGCATTCGCGACGTTTCATCTCTGCCGGCTTTTCATGCCGCGCGCCACCTCGCGCCGGGAGTGTATCCTCTTACGCGCCGACTTTGCCGCCGCCGCCGCCTTTTCCCTTCGCGCGCGCGCGCGCGGCATCCGAACCTTCCAGGAAATTGTTCGAGCAATGAAGTTTACCTCTCGTATAACTGGCAAGCTACTGACGGCCCCCTCCGGGACAAGTTATGCTTTATATGCTCGTTTTCCGAGTGTACAAACTTTTCATGCTACTTTTCCTTTCGCAAAATGGCGGCGAGGCGCTTTAGTTTTCTGCTGCCGGGTTCGGCCAAGTTTAGAGGACCTGTTTGCCAACTGCGTTTACGAAATTGAAGTGTCTTTTAGTTGCCTCTTTTCGCGGGTATCTGCAAAATTGAAATGCTTTTTTCGAAATGAACGCTGTAAGAAAAACGGCGCACTTGTAATTCTTCCAGGGAGGAAGAGACGACTTTTTTTACGCTGCTTCGTAGTTAATAAATTTTCTCGGAATTCACGCGCGGGGCTCTCGTAATTTTCCATCGAATACAAAATATTTCGTTTAACTTTAAAGCTTTCTGCCCATCCGATTACGTTTTTTTCAATTTTTCGAACTTTGCTAAAGCCGCCCTTTCCCCCCTTCAATTCGCATTTAACTTTTTTCGTTCTTCGAATTTCGCTTCCTCATTAATCCCGATGTTGGTTTCTCTTTTGGCGTTTTTTCTTTTTCCGGAAAACCGAGATTACTCCCGATGTCATTCCGAGCTTCGCTCCCTCTTCTCTGAAGTCGCAGCTTCGAGACTGGCATATAGGAGGATTAAGAAAATAACCGAAGAATAAAATTTCACTCTTCGCGAAGTTGAAATCCCGTTATTTTGCGAGAGGGAAGAATGCAGCGTGACGAGCTTACGCCGAGAAAGATGAAATGTTCTTTCTCGTTTCCGTTTTTTGCGCTGCTTTATTTCCTCTATTATCGAAATTGCCGCGTGTCAGTTTTTTTTTTTTTTTTTTAATGCACCGAACGAGTTTGCAAAGTTGCGAAAAAAGGTTGTCGTGTAATAAATTGATGAGAATTTCGCAAGTATGATTGATCGAACTCCCCAAAGAAATTGGATGCTGAATCTTTCGTAACGAATTGTGAACACAATTAATTGGCAGAAAAATAAATGTCTAGTGGAACAACAGTTCAATGAAAACTCGCATTTCGCGGGAAAAAGAAGTCGAAACAATGAGCCCTCGACAAATATTACGCAAATAAATCTCAACAGCTCGGTCTCGCTACACAATCTGAATGCGAAAACTTGACGGCTACGACAAAGAAACTATGGCCAAGTCACCTAACTAACAGCGAAAAAAAGGGGGAACAAGATAAGCAACGAGGCTGACCAAAAAAAGCGCGCGGCAGCAGAGTCTTAATTAGCGGGAGAGGGCAAAGTTTTTTTCCTTTAATCAAAGTTTACCCGCGACCTCGTTCGCCGCCTGGCCGCGAGATAAAGACGGCTTCTTTACAACGGACGATCGTCCGCCGTAAAAAAAAAAAAGAGAAGCAAAGGGAGAGCGACGTTAAAGGCAAGGGAGTTATTCAAATCGCGGCGCATATTAGCCATAAAAATATACGCCGAACGATCAGACTTTCCCCGGGCGACAGACGTTCTTCCCGTCGCGGATTATTAAAATGATACAGCCGTTACATCACGTATAAGGCGACGCAAATTAGTGTCTCCCCTCTCCCCGGGGCCGTAAAAAATTTTTAATAACTTTATTTTTAAGGTCGCTCGAGAGCGACCGGAGGGAGTTTCGGGATGAAGTTGGCTTTGTGCTCCGCAGACGTAAATAATAAAAATTAGGAGAGCCAGCCGCCGCTAAAGTCCCGCGTAATCTTTTAAGTAGCTGTTTTTTTTTTTTTTTTTTTTTAAATTGTTTAAAGTTTATTGAGAAATTTATGCGCCGCTCTCGTGTTCGCTGAGCGAAAAAGTTCCGCCACGGATTATGCGTTTTAATTCGCTCTGTCATTAATTAAATTGAACAGGCTATTTTGCGGATTAAACATTTCGGCTATTAGTTCCGTTGTGAAGCTTGTACATAATAGGTCTGCGAGAACCGACAAAGTATAAATTCGGTCTCTGCAAAGTCCCTTTCATTGGCCGGTTTTTATGGGATTTGCTTTTCGGGACGATATAATAAATGTCTCCCGCATCAGAGGTGACTTTATTCGGGAAATTCGTCGGTCTGGGGAGAGACATCCATTTTCGCCGATTCTCGTATTACGTCTGCACGATGTCCGTTCCCTCTTCATCTTCTTACACTTCTGCCTGCTCCATCCGAGTTCGAGGCTTTTCAATCGATGGCTGCGTTGAATTTAGCATTGTGCTCTTATGATATATCCACGAGGCAGCTTTTATTTGGTAAAAGCTTTTCTTAATCGAAGTATTGCTTTTGAAAAACTTTTTTGCTTTGAAATCAGTTGTAAATTTGACAGAAAATAAAATTTTTGTTTTTTATGCAAGCTTTTGTAGGTGCAATAAATGGTTCAATAAAAAAAACACTGCTGAGAGAACAATTGTTCAAATAGAATGTTAACATTCGATTAATACGTATAAAAAAGACTGTGAGTTAGATTTTGTGTAAGCATTTCAGTGCGAGAAAAGTAGGCCTATCCCTAGAACTGTTCATGTGCGTGCACGTAGTGGCCGCTTTGCGCACTTGTTGCGTAATACCCTTCATCAAATAAATATTACGAATTACGAAACTTATTATCAGTATTTTCAAAAACATTGTCATTCTAAGATAACCTCACTAGCAAGAAGTGAAAAAAAGAGACGATAAAACTCATTACATCAATACCTCGCCGTTAAATTGTACCGAGATAAGAAATTTATAACTTAATTCTCTTCTCCGTTTTGCAGAACACCAGTGTGCAGCCGGCGAATCAAGGTCAGGTTCAAGGAAGCGAAACTCAGGGAGGACCAAATACAGTTCTTCGAGTCATCGTCGAGCACATGATCTACCCAATTTCCCTTGACATTCTGTACCAGGTAAACATCCCTTCACCCAATCAACTTCACATTCAAAAACACCCTGCAATTCTTCGCCCCAACCCGCGCACAAAACGTTACGCCGGCATAACCCACTAGAAACTTTTACTTCCACAACTATTATACCGACATAAATTTATCTCCGGCAAGTTCTTCCGACGATACAGAGAAGTGTGCTCGCGCAAAAGGGGGTAGGAGGGGGGGTGTTGGCGGGAAGAGGCGTTCTCTCTCATCGACGAACTATTGAAACTTTCAGTACGCAATGAATATAGAACAGGCGGCTAGGAAAATAAACGAAGAGATAAATAGTTGAGCACGCGAGAGCAGAGAGAGAGAGAGAGAGAGAGAGTGAGAGAGAGAGAGCCCGTAGCGAAAACAGAGAAAACCGCCCGATTAATAATTCGCGCGTGTACGCCGCCGAGCTGCGAACGAAGAAAAGCAGAGCGGCGGATAACGCGAGGGCAAGGGGTATTTCCGGTTCGAGTTGAGTGGGCCATGGATTTTTAACGAGGGGCAACAATGGCCGGAACGGACCTCCCCGGCTGCCTTAAAACGACGACGAGTCCGACGGGAAGGCCGGAGCTCGGAAGCCTCGAGGGTGAGAATTTTCGGCTGAGCGACTTTTTACGGATACCTGCCTCCGACTTGCCCTCGAGTGCTAAGTGGAAACGTCGTGTTTTATCGGGTTTACGCGCGCGTTTCGGGAAAGGAATTAGTTCTTCTTTTTTTTCTGGGGTTTTTCAGGAACGTCAACTCGCTCGCAAGGTTTTAAGTAACCTTTTTTTTTTCTTAAAAAAAAAAAAAAAAAAATGTCGAAAGAGATGATTTTTACCTGTTAAACTTTTAAAATTTCTCTTTCTGTAAATATTTTATCAATTACCAAAATGGGTTCTTAAAAAAAAAAATAAATAAATAAATAAATAAATACTTTTGCTTATTCAGCATTTCTACCCCATGGTTCCTCGTAACTCTTTTCTCGGTAAAGAACCGCAATCAGAATTTCACGCTGGACGCGTCAAATCCGTTAATGGTTTCCCGGCAAAACGCTTTATTGCTTTTTGTTTTGCTCTCCCCCCCGTCCGGGGGATGATCGCTGTGCTCGCCCGGGTACTCGCGTAAGTAGACTTAAAAGGTCAGGCCGCCGCGCGCGCGCGCGGCGTAATCAGCTAGGAAGATTAGCGTCGTAAGCTTCCTCTCTCATAACGCGAGGGACAAGCAGGATTAGGACGTACGTAAATATCAAAAGTGCTGCCCGTCGACGACGACTGGAATTCTCGAGAGGCCGAGAAACGAGAGCTTTTATTTGGGGGGGTCGCCGACCTGATTACCCTGAGCGGATTTCGAGTTTCTTTTTTCGCGCGCGGCGCGATTAATGTTTTAGGGGGCTTATTTTTGTTATTCATGCTCTCGGCCCTGATGGAGAAGTTGTTAATTACACGGGGGGAGGCGAAATTGGTCGACTCGTTAAAGTATTGCTAGTTGAGATTTTATAGTTGGAGCATAAACGTTGTTTCATACGCCGGGAAATTCGGCATTATTTGCCGGCGTATAACCATAACTTTATTATTGGAAGTGCACACTTGCTTTTGAAATTTACCAAATTGTATCGTTAAAATTTAATTAGTATTTATACAGGTCGTATGGAGGACTTTAACGGGGCTTAAGTTCTTCGAACTAAATTTCTTGAGCGTACATACATGAATACACCGAAGCTGCATTATGTTTACTGTTTAATATTTCGAAAATTTTAAGCGCACTCAAAACGCCACCAGCGGCGGCAATAAAATCCGAAATTTTAATTAGCCTCGTCAGTTTCCTGCCGCAGCGCCATTCACCACCGCTTTGTGCGGCTCCGTTCATTAACCAGAAAACTTCCCCACAACGTTATTACGAACTTTTCGATGGCCAAGGAAGAAGAAGCAGCTTCTCTCCGCCGATAACGCGAGGCCTCAAAACAAAGCCCGGAAACTTTTCTTTCACAAAAGGGCCCCCCCAAAGTTAAATATCGCGAGCCTGAGGGGCGGGGGGAGGGGAGGGCAGCAGGACTTTAAGGAGGAGCTATGGCCGATATAAATTGCGGTTATACCGAGCCCCCGGGGGCGGTTAATCGAAGAAGGAGCCAGTGGCGCGAGACCGAGAAATCCGGCAGTCGTTAAAATTCAATTTTGACATAATTTACAATAATTTACTCTCGCGCTCTCTTTCTCCCTTGTTTCCTTCGGTGCGTGCCGCCCCGGTTTTGTCGCGTCAAATTTAATCGGATTCCTCCCCGCCGAGGCTGGGTAGCTAATATTGAGATTGAGAGCTTTATAATGCCGGGATTCAGGCTCTTTATATTGGATGCAAATCAAATTTATGAAGTTTTCGAGGAACGAGGGGGAGCTGCCGCGGCCGTATTAAAACGGGGTAAGTTTGTTTGGTCGTTAGCTTTTTCGTGGCCTTTGTTGCTGTGGCTGCTGATAGGCGTTTGGAGAGCGAGATTATTTAAATAATTTCATTATCATAATTATCTTGCTAAGATTATAATCAAAGAAATTACGCTTTAATTGAAGAATTTCAAGAGTCTCGCCAGTCCTTAAATCTTTATACTCGATAGTAATATTTTCATTTTAAAAGTACTTTTCAGGCTGATTTTTTAAAAAGTTGTTTTCATCTATCAGATTCGTCAAAGTAGAAATGCTCAATTTATAGTCAGCCTAAGCCTAGATCTACACTTAGATTTTAAGATCTTCTAGCCAATTTTTTTTCTCTCAATTTACCAATTCCCTCATAAATAAATGCCAATCGCTTCCATCCAGCCTGAAAATTATAATATGAATAACTTCAGCCCCTAAAACAAGCAACGACTCCTCAATAAACAATACGGCCGAAACTTGGGCGTAACGACGCAACGTCCCAAGACGAAAAGACAGCGCGGCAGTTAAGCACAACCGCCATCCCCATAATAATTACTGGCGTATTCCCCGATGTTAAACAAGTTCGACGAAGTAATAACGGGGCGCTCTCGGAGAGGCCTCGCCTGTAACGCCTCCGGAGCCATCAGCTCCGGGATCTTTAGCGACGCATCGCATTGTCGCGCATTAAGAAGGCAAAGAGAGAGAGAGAGAGAGGGCGCACATCGCTTTTAGCGCGCATAGCAGCTGGAGCCGTTCCTATATAAAGCGCCGTGTGTATGTACGCCCTGGGAGCACCTGGGGCGCATCCTAAATCTTGCCTCATTAAAGGCTCGGCCTCCCCACCCCCCCCCCCGAACGCCGCGTGCCCCCAAATGTCTTGCCGGCGTAATAATGCCTCGCCGAGCGGCGCGAGAGACGACCTCCCCCCGCGGAGAAGCTCTTACTTCGGCTTTTTCATTAACTTTCGCCTAGCTTGCGGACCTCTTCGAGCGGTAGATCTTTTATTTTACGAGATTTCAGCTCGCTCGTTGGCTCAAAAACTGCTTTACACCCCAATCATTGGATTTTCTGAATTATCATTCTCGCGGATTAAGAAGCTAACGCCCGTAATCGAGAACGAGTACGCGATCCTAAAAAAAAAAAGACGTCGAAATTCCCGCTTCTAATACCTCAGCGGCGGCGGCGGCGGCGGTTCGCCGTTATTACCATTATCGAGCGTTATACTGTATATTAAACGGGCGGCGCGCGGGGAACCATGGCTTCGATAATGAAACGCGCTCGCTCTCTCTCTCGCTCGCGAATTAATAACTGTTACGTGTACGCGCGGGTGGATACATGCGACGCCGCGGCAATCGATAATTCGAGGCAAGTTTCAGGCCCCTCCCCCGCATATATATGCAGTCCCCGGACCGGGACGATTGTTGTCCTCCGGTATCGTCCGATACGATGCGCGGTGCTCTCGGTTTGCCTTTTTGTTTTCGCTTTTGCGGTCCGGCGCTGAAAGTAATCCGGTTACGCTGCAGTTCGCCGTTAGTTCCAGTGCGTACCTGCGAAGCCATGCGACGCGAAACTCTCCGTAAATCGGACGTTTTTTGGGGGAAAAACGGGGGGGAGATTGCGGTCGCGGGAACGCGAATGGAGTCGTTTAAAAGTTCGGGGCTGCGCATTTCGTTTGCGGTTTATCGAAAGTAATGAAATTGAAACAGTTCCCGCGGTCGGGCAATGTAAATCTGGACCGACCGGTCCCCCGAATGGAATTCTCCCGCGTGAAAACGGCACGCTTCGGCACGTGATAGGACCGGGAGGGGAAAGGCGGCGGCCGCCGCGGCGAGTAATTGACGAGCGGCCGCCTGGCTCCCTCCGTCATATTGTAATGCGGATTAATTTGCATTGTCGACGCGTCGCGCCGACTGCGGATAGTTTGGCCCCGCGAATTAGCATCGAACGCGCGCTCGCGCCGCCGACGTCAAGTGTCGGGCACGTACGAGTGGTTACCCGTCCCCCCGCCGCGGCCACGATGCGTGTGCGACGACGCCGAGAGCTCGTTTCCGCGAGTTTGCCCTTTGCACACTGGGAAATTAGGTTCTGGCCAAGACGGCAAGTCATAGTCGGTGAAGTCGGAGCGACTGACTGCCCGACGACAGATTGAATAGGTGTCTTGAAGTGCTTTCACAAGTTTTAGATCGGATTGAAAGGTGCGATTTTTTATTTATTTTTTCACTTCTCGTCTTTTATTTTATCTTAAAAATCTTTTTCAATATTCGATTAAAAATAAGGGGGTTCTTTCTTTTTTCGGAAATTGAATCCGCTTTCCCGGTGGAAAAAGAAAGAAATTCTACAGCTCGTACTAAGCTTTCGAGCTAAAGTAGCTTAAATCGAACCGGTAGAAGTAGCCTTAGTTATCCGAGCAGATGTTTTCCTCTACACCAGAACAATCAGCTTAGCCGCATCTATGAGCGAATATCGCGGTGACTTCCTGTAATCCCAAATCTCAAATAAACTAGCGCTCTCTTCTCTAAAGAAGCAAAAGCAACCCCTGGTCCGATAAAACTCCCTCTTCAAAATTGCATCCCGGCCGAGTAAACACGGCAAGAAAAACAGAGATAATCGAATCAGCGAGCGGCCCTCGTAAAAATAAGCGCCGCCGCGGCGTTATACTTTATAATACGCGCCGGCAAAGGAAGAGCGCGCCACGCGAAATCCCGGCCAGGCAGCCGACTGGAAACGGCGACAAAATAAAGCCCCCGTCGAGCAAATAAAATATTAGCGATAGTTCTCGCGAGCGAGTGACCTTCTTCTTCTCCCTCTCTCTCTCTCTCTCTCTTTTCACCCACGCACGCGTGTAGGGTGCATATACCTGTGTGTGTGTGTACGTGAACGGCGACTTGATTTCCCGCGGGGCTTCTGCTGTAAGCGCGTTTTGAGAAAAGCCTCGAGGACGGATACATATATATATATATATATATACGCGAGTGCGGAAAAAAGAAGAAGAGGGGCGAGGCTCGAGAGGCAAAAGTGAAAGGAAAAGGAATGTAAGTGAAAATGCTGAATTACACCGGCGGGTGTTGCCAGGCGCGAGCTTCGATGCGTATGTAACAGCGTGTCGAATTCAAAAGGGAGCTTTTATTAATGCTCGAGGCTGGGAGATTGAAGTTTTTCGAAATGTTCTTCTCATTGTTTAAAGCCGCGCTGTCATGCTTTCGAATTTATTGCTACTTTTCGTTCTCATATTAAAGAATGCGCTACGCAAAATAGCAATTCCGTTTTATTTTACATACATCAAGTACTTTTTTCGTTAAAAAAAAAGAAAAACAAAAAAAAAAAAAAAGAATGAAATCGTTTTATTCGCCAATCCCTTTAATTCAATCAGTATAAATTCAATTAGAGTTCTTTTTTAATTAAAATCCATCCGCATACAAATCATCCATTGAATCCGATTCTCCGAAAGCGGCCGCTTCATTATAGCAATAAATCAGTTACAATTAATCGATTTAGGAGGCACTCGCATCACCGCGGCCCAGTCTTGAATTTTTGTTTGCGCACTGTTTTAATCAAGTCGCGCAAAAGTGCCCGATCGATTTCGGGCAACGCCGAAAGTGCTCCGGCCTTATTGAAAGTCTCCCAAAGCCAGATTTAATAGAGCGATAAATTTTTGTTCGCGAATATTCATTGGGAAAAGGCGGCCGCTCTCGAAACTCGATCGAAGAACACGAGTCCCGCGCCTCGCATTAACGCGGATTACACGCGATTCGCCGCTCGATTATCAGCGGGACCGGGCGAGAGTGTATAGCCTTTGGCTGCGGTAATGCCAACTTGCCCGATGCATAGACGCGCAAATAATGTTCATCGCCACTCGCACGAGTCAAAGCTCCTGCGGGCTTTCCCGGCCCCGAGCACCGGCCGAGGCTCGTATACTTTTCAAATTAGCCTAATTAAATGCTTGAAATAACCCGGCTGTTTAAATAATTTCCGACGTTCATTAGCGAATTATATTCCGGGCCGGCCGTTGAAAGCTTTTTTTAAACTCGACTGCAGCCACAAAGGATTAATAACAAGCGACTGAAAGATCAAGAGATAATTGTTCGCTTACAAATATTGAAGTCCCAGTCTGATGAAAGATAAATTTATATGCTATTCCGTTGTTAATATTATTGGACGATTACTAAATTATACCTAAATTTATAAGGAATCAGAGAATAAACAAAAATTAGACAGCGCCAATGGCAAGGAACGTTCAGCAGAAATGAAAAAAAAAAGCGCGCATTTCGCATATCGCAGCGGAAGCGCAATGAGGGAGGCATATATTTGCGCTTGCGGCGATGACACGATCATCGGCTTGCCCTGAGCAAACACGCGAGATCCGCGGCCAGTCGTTACGGTGTACACATTTGCGCGCAGAGAAATGCAATCAACCGAGAGCAATTAATAGCGACATATTTAGCCGAAACTCCCCCCCCCCCTCCCCCCTACCCCGATGATGCTTCCTGCTTTTTGCGCGGCGGCGCAAATTATGCGCTCTGCGATGCGCGCACTGTGCCGCGGAATTAATGAGGCTCCTGTGTTTTTTTTCTGTTGCAGATTTTCACGCGGTATGGAAAAGTTCTGAAAATCGTTACCTTCACAAAGAACAGTAAGTAAACTTTATTTAAAATTTTAATTTTCACGAGGATTTTAAAATAGGTGTTTAAAAGAACGGCGTGCTTGGCATATTTTTTTTTTTTTTTTTTTTTTTACGAAAGTGTAGTATTTAATCGAATTCAGAAGAATTTTTAATTTTGAGCGCAAAATTATTCGTTTCATTTTTGATATTTGAACCAGAATTTTGTAAGTACATTTCTGTACAGCTGGATATTAATTTTAATGCTAAATAATTTCAAGCGAATTTTAAATGTTGCATAAAATATATATTTTCTTTTTAAATTTAAAAACTTAAATTTCATAAACATTACTTTGCAAACGTACAAATAATTCAATGATACTCTTAATTTCGTACCTCAAAAAAGATAGCCGCCAGTTGAAGCTTCTCATAAATCTATGCAAAAAGAAACAATTACTCCGTCCGCGACTTAAACTCAGGCACGCGGAGCCACGAAATTTCTATCCGCTTCGCATAAGCTTTTCCTAATTAACAAAGGCACCGCGGCAATGCGAGCCAAACAAACAGTCGCCATCAGCTTGTCGTCCTTATTTGCCCGGCGCGTCTTTTCCGCGGCGCGGCTCGTCATGAAACTTTCAGACGCAGGGTCCCCCTTACAAAGGGCTCGCTCGCGTGCGCGCGATTAATTAATTTACGCGCGCAATTCAGACTCGGTAGTCGCGCGAAACATCCTAAATGCTCTGAACGCTCTACATCAAACGAGCGCTGCTCCCTTTTTATCGCCCTAAGTTTCGCGTACACACACGTGCAAGCGCGCGCACACACACACACACACTTGCGCGCGCGAGGGGATCAAGTGGGTGGTGGTCGCCGCACTCGCTTATTTAATTACCCTGTCCGTTTGGCTTTTCGCTTCTAATTAAGCCGGCCGGACTCGCGGTTACTCTTGCCCGCTGCGTTTCTTCTCTCCCCCCGTTCCCGTTTTTTTATTTGCGGAGCTGCTCCGCAAGTTTCGCCGGCGGAGTGAGGAAAAAATTAACCCTGAAATTATTATACTTGTCGAGTGTAAAGCCTTTCATCGCGGCGACGTCAAAAGGCCGAATTTTTATTAAAAATTACGAGTTATTACAAAAATTTGCGACTGTCAGGATTCTGCGTTAAACCCGTAACATCGTTTCGGATAATTGACCCTCTCCGAGTGCTGCCTTGCTTCTGTTAATTAGGAAAAGCTGCAAATTGTAGGAGTTTTTTATATACAATAACGCGAATTAGATGATCGTTTACCGGAGAAGCTGCAGGATTTGCAATTTGATTAAATGATTTTTGCTTTCTTTGCAGGCTCGTTCCAGGCACTCATCCAGTACTCCGACATGCTCTCAGCACAAACCGCCAAATTTGTAAGTATATTACATTTTTAAATCTTATAGAGTAATTCATATTTTACAAATCACTTTTGATAAATATTTTTTAATCAAAGAAACTCACATAAAGATTAAATATTAAACACTGTTTTTTATTTACTCGACATTAAATAAAATGTCAAGATAATTTTTTAAACGATAGTTTTAACAAAGTCTTCGAAGTAACAAAATTATTCAATCTTTGCATAAAATATCTGCATCTTGGTTCTAATGACTCAGTAACTGTTAGCAAATTTTTATTTAAAAATAATTTCAAGACCAGACTAAAAAAAGATGCTTCTATTTCTACCCCGAGGCTCAGCAAAAAAAGTTATTTTAATTTCTTTATCTCAAAAGAATTTAATTTCCCAGCGCCTCGTGCAAACAATTAAAAGCATTTTTAAAACCGAGAATATACCCCGCAACCCTGCTTCCTGCGTACTTAGCAGCTTCTCTCGACCGAGGAAAAAAAGAAATAGCATAATGTCGCGCTCAACAAAGACAAGAGGACGGCCGCAAGCTAAGCGTCTTTGGTCGTCTACTTGTACTCAAGCTGACTTAATGAATTTAGCGCAGAGTTCATACTCTAAACCCAAAGGTATAAAATTTTAGGCAAAAAAGTTGTAAGAGAATCCGTCTCTGGGGCGGCCGACCGAGCGAATTCCCGTAGCCGGTCTGCTACGGTCGAACGCGACGCGCGGTAACCCGATGACGCACTCCCGATTACCCGAAACACCGCGAAGATATTAACTTACTCACCGGGTTCCCGTGCTCCCCCGCTATCTCTCCCTCTCTCTCTTACTCCTTCCTGGGGCCGGTGCTGGCCGCACCAGGATGTCCCCACCTGCGCTTATCAGGCGAGGGCGCGGAGACCTCTGTCGCCGCTCCAGCCGGTGGTCGGCGAGGGCACGAGGAGGCCACCCGCCGCTCGAGCCCGCTGTCTCCGGTGCGCTGCCCGTGAACGGCAGTGGACGTTCTCCCACCTCTGCACTGCCCAAAGTCCACTTTAATCGCAACCCCACGCACTGCCCGTGAGATTCCGCGCCCTCCGCGAAATCGATCACTATCCCGTGAAATCCTGGAATCCCGCAGCCACTGCGGAATCTCCGACTCGCGAAACGATCCCGTTCGGTGCGCGGCGAATTTCCCTTCCGACCCACGTCCTTGAACTAGCGAACGAATCAGGGCGCGAAAGACTCGGCGTCGAATTTTACGTTTTTGATTTACGAAAACAAATGTATTCTTTTCTGAAGTATAATTTGCACTTTTTATATCTTTTCCAAAAGTGTTAAACGCATGATTTGCACTTCATAAAGCATAAAAGCACATCTTTATAATTTTTAAAAGTATTAATCGTACTTTACAAAACATAAAATCGTTTATTATACTTTTCATAAAAGTATAAGTCCTCCGACTTATACTTTAAATAACTAAATCTTGCGATTTATACTTTTTTGCCAAATTTTTGATACTTTTGGGTTTAGAGTACGAGCCGATTTCTTTCGTGCACAACCGTTACATGTACCCGTCGAATTCGTCTCTGGGCCTTTTCACTCGACGTCTTGTTTGGAGGCGAGACTGCGTCCTTTTCCTCGCGAGATACGGGTAACTTTTCTCCTCGGCTTTTTAGCTCCGAGCCAAGTTCCTTGAAGGGGGGGAAGAGGAGCGAGACTATGACTTGCGTCGTATTTGAGATACGCGAGTAATGAGGTTCCTCGGATGCGCGCAAGGCGTTGCTTTGTTCTGCGGATTAATTAATGGCTTCAAAGCGTCGCTTTTTACATAATTGGATTAATTTCGACGAGAAGCGCGTCGCTGTCGCTTTTTTGTCTAAGCTGTCGTCGGATTGACAATTGTCTCTCGGACGAGTTCGGAAAGTGAAATAGGAGTTTTTACGGTTCTTTTTGCTGTTAATTAATCGCGGAGAATAATAATGGCTTGGAATCTAGTTCGAGTACGAGGTTATGTTAATGCTTTATCAGTATTTTTCTTGGCAGTATTTTATAGCTCCTTTAGTTGCGTGATTGTTGCGCCACGCTGAGAGATTTACGTGATTGCAAATTGTGAGTAACGAGTTTTGCAGATATGTTTGTAGCACCACTTAATTAATGACCTCAAAGCATTTCTTTGCAGCCCCGTCAGAAAACAAATTATTTTTATGCTTTAATGCAGAGGGAATAATATAAAATGTTTTATTTAATTCAGCGGTGCCCTTCATTCGAACATTTTGAAATATGAAAAGATTTTATATTGATAATTAATTAGAATAAATACTGTAGCTATATTATAAATTCAATTCGATTCAATAATATAAGTGTATTGCTTAAAGTATTAATTGAAAATATTTCAGTGAAGAAAAAGTAAAATTTATCTTATTTCTTATTCCTCAATTACAATAATTTTCAAACAATGAATAATACGTGTTTTCAAGCGAGTAACGTAGACTGCAGCATTCGCAAGCTCGCAGGACAAGCGCTAAAAATGCCTCGAATTCGAACAGTCAATGCCAATTGTCAAACTAATCCGCTAATCAACGGAAATAGACGGTTCCGTTCGTCGAATCTTCCGCTCCCCGCATAATGCGCGATTTCGCGCTAATGGCGCTCGGCTTTGTTTAGCCGTCCGTCTCTTTCTGATCGGTGCCTGCCTCCCGGCACACACGACAATCCTGTTACTCGTTTCTGTCGCGAAGACTGGCTGCGTGTGTCGTCCCCCCCAATCGGAACTGCTTATTATCCAGTCCCTCGCAATCGTCATTGTTCCTTCGATCATTAGTAAGTATGAAGCGACAGAGCAGAGAGGCCTTTGAGCGGCCCGATATGCGCCTGTTAATTTCATTTCAATAAATTTCCAGCCAATTCGCGATTAGTTGCTCCGGTTCGCTTGACTTTTGGGCGCCGCATAGCAAATTGCGCTATAAATTATGGATTTGTGGAAATGGCGAAATGAAAATGTTGCGATTGTCCGCGAATAATGGAGGCGGATTAGGGGGGAGGCTGCTGAAATAATGGATAAAATTATAGATTGGCACATTTAACTTGTTTAGCGGCTGAACGGGTTTATTAGATGATTGTCTCTGTTTGCGAGTGAATTATTAAAACGTACGACCCGTTTCAGGTCACGTTTTCCTATCAATTTTCGTTTCTAAAGCACATCAGATCAAATGCGATTATTTTTCCTTTTTTTTTTTTTGCCCCCCGAGTTTTTAGTAAAAACGAGAACAATGTTTCGAGTGAGAATGCCGTTCGAAAGTGCCTCGTTATTCCGCTAAATTAAAAATTCCAAAGCTCTCGTGCCACGCGGCAAATTCTTCCAATTCCATTGTACCGCGTTCGGGTGAAAAAAAAATCTGAGCGTTCGGCGGGTCCTTTGAAGCTCAGTTTGTCGCGTCTACCGACACAACCCGAAGCCCGCGCGCCCCTCTCGAAATACTGCCGAGCTCATAATGATATGCGAAACATATACGCGCACTCGGCATTTCGGCGTTATATACCCGAGCGGCGGCACTCGAATCTCGCGTTCTGTTTATCTACTCGCCGCGCTGCGACGGGGCTGTGTGCGTAGAAATTCCCGGGGCAAAGTGTATCGCGCAAAAAGACAATGGGAAATCAAAGGGCCGGGGAAATATTTCGTACGCTCAAATTGCTCGCGGCCTCTCTCTCTTTCTCTCTCTCTCTCTCTCGGCTAAAATTCATTAGCTTGGGTAAACAGCGCCGCGCATTGTGAATTAATGCGGTAGCTATTGAAGAAGAAAAAAAAAATCGGGGGCCGAACGTCGTTACCGAGAGCCTGACATGTGTTGTCGGGCATCGGAATCGAGAAATTATTAAGCCATTAATTAGCGGCGAGCGGGCCGCGTTGTTATTTTTAAAGTGGCTGCTTTGCACACATTTGCCAAGCATTTTTAATCAGTTTGCCTGCCATAACGCACAGCGAGCACTCGTCGAATCGAGTATCGAGATTTCGATATTTCAATAATTTACATTATTCGAGATGAGAAAACAGGGCTCGATTTTTCTCCCTGCCGCGGCGCGCGCGGCAAAAAAAAACAAAAAAAAAACAGCGGAGAACAAAGCTCGTCAAGCTGCGGTTCCGCGAACAAATTGAGCTTGACCGCATTGTGTGCGCTCGGCCGGCCACTGGATTATTAACGAAAAGCAAAGAGCCGCGACGGGCCGCAATGTTTTCGCCGCTTCCGCGGGGCGCACCGCTCGTAAACGCGCCCTGTCGGATTTGATTTACACCTTGATTCCTACCCGGAAGCTCGCGCGCGCGCGACTTGGTCATGTCGCAGTTGGAGAGGCGAGTCGAGGGACCGACGGACGTGGCGTTATTTTTATTTGGCATTTTGATGTCTTCGTTTGCTTAATGACTTGTGGAATACGCGACGCGCTGCCTGGGTTTTGGGTCGACCAGGGCTCGGAACGTTGATTAAAGTTGCTGTATACTGTAAGTTTACATGTAGATTTTAGAATTTACTGTTCATTTAGAATATTCGGAGAAATATTTTGTGATGAAAATTATGATTGCGTTCAGTCGAAGATTATTATAAACAATCAATTATTAAACAGCAATTAATATTACGCTATTGATACTGCGAAAGTTCGTGTTTAATGGCGAAATTGTTTCTAATTAAATGGAATAAAAATTACTACTAATTAAATGGAATAAATAATTAAAAAAGAATCTACTTTTAACAATTCCCAATTTATTAACAATTTATTGAAAGCCCCACACACACGTTATTATAATGTTTGACCCCCATCAACTATTTCAAATTTTACGGGCACAGCTGAGAAGAATCGGACAGTTCTCTCTTGTTCTCACCCTGAGCCCAAAGCAAACCATAATAACTGCTCGATTTATATCGCACGAGTCTCTGATCCAACTTTTATTCCGCAGAACCTCGACGGGCAGAACATCTACAACTCCTGCTGCACGCTGCGCATCGACTACAGTAAGATGCAGAACCTGAACGTGAAGTACAATAACGACAAGTCGCGCGACTACACGAATCCGACCCTGCCGACGGGCGACGCGAACCTGGACGCGGCGTCCCTCGGCGCGGCACTGGGAGGTGAGTTGCTGCCGCAGTTGCTCCTTGGGGCCGCTGGTTCCCAGCCCCGCGCCAGACTGCCCGGTGAGTGTCTCGTTTTCGTTCGGAACCCAAGCCAAAATGAGAAACTCACGCTAAACGAACGTGTTTCTCTGATTAGCTGTTATTTATTAATGACTTGGCTTATGTCTTATATAATTTAGTTCCGCCGAAACGCCTCCACTTTTTTTAAATTTACCGTTGCTGATGGACGCCTTTCGGAGGATGTCGTTCTTTCTCTTTAGTACTTCTGTCTCTATCTCTCTACTCTGTTTGGGAATGCATAGTAATCAAGTTGTTAATAAATAATCTCAATCAGATAGATTCTTTACTATTCAAGACTAATTGATCTGTTTACTCTGCGCTGTTACTTTACTACTTTTAAAAAATATGGTACTTTTACTGGCATCTCTATTACTTCCGCTCTCCACTCATTTCTCTGTCATCTCAAGGTAAAGCTCTGCCTGACTTTGCATGTGTGTTGCTTCTATTGTCTACTCTTACTACTTTCTCTCACCGACCCAGCCGACCTTAAAACCAGTCATATTAAACTCCTGGGTCAGTGAAAGAAAGTCGCACGCAGCATCTATCAGACATTGATCTCAAAGTGTCGCGTGCCAGCAAATAAAGCGGTTCATTACTGAGCATCCTAATAATTCCCGTGAATTTTCTGAAGTAGAGTCCATTGCAGGCGCACCGAGCGTCTTGGCCTCGCCGTTTGCGACGATGCACGGCCTGCCCTCGCCCCTTACTGGGCCTTACAACGGTGTGCCCAACGCCGGAGGACTGGCTGGTCTTGGTGGATTCAATCTCGGCGCCGGTGCTCTCGGAGTCCGCGTTCCTGGCAGCCCGCAGCCATCCTGCGTTCTGCTCATTAGCAACCTCAACGAAGAGGTGAGTAATTTTTACTCTTACGATTATTTTCATTTTTATTTTATTTTATTTTATTTTATTTTATTTTATTTTATTTTATTTTATTTAATGTTATTTTTTTGCGCTAGTAAGAATAACGAGGATACTCAATTGTCTAAAGTCTAATTTTTGCAAGGTTTCAGAATCGTGATTGCATTGAATCCTCAACAATGTTTTTTCTGATAAATATTTGAAAATTTAAGCAATTATTAATAAGGTTAATCAGCGTTACAAAGTACACGCATTGCACTATTGCAAAAATTACATTCAGGCAAATGAAAATGATATCCAATTTATTAAGCAAATGGGCACTTTTAATGTACATAAAAATTATTGATTTATTTTTAATTTATTCAAACGTAATTATTTGTACATATCGGTGCTATTTAGATTTGAAATACTACGTAGTAAAAAGTCATCTTATTTCAACTTTTTTTTTCAAATTTTATTTTGATATTAGTAATCTGTAGATAATACAATTAAGTAATTAATTCTATTAAGGTAGGTATAAATGTAGTTTAAATTTTAAATAGATTTAAATTTCTTTTAAAGAAACGCACTAAATAGTATTGAACAGACAATTTAAATAATTAAATTTTTATCCGAGGTACTGGTATGTACATAACCATAATGCCCATTTTTATTTTTAATAAACTCTCAAAATAAGGTCTTTCATAGACTAATTAAGAGCACACGGTCTTTTTACAAGCGCTTATTAATTATTGCGAGCATAGCATTCTACAGTTAATTAGTTTTGTAAAAAGACTGTGTTTTAGTTTTATTTGCAAATCTTTTTATACGTAGTGCTGCGTAGTCGACTTCTGCCGTCTCTCCAATTTTAATCTAATGTTCTACTTCTAATTTATGAAAATTTAATAAAGAGATTCTTTTTCTAAAGTGTTTAGAGGAAAAGCTTAGAAAAATTAAAAATAAATTAACAGTCGTTTTTATTAAATAAAATTTTAATTCACTAATGAAATCTGAAAAGTTCTGAATATTTTACAATAAATCATTAAATTCAGCTTTCCTCAAACATTTTAGAGATCCTACGATGCGTATGCCTATTCCTATTCTGTTGCCCTCCGATCTTTGCCTTCCCTAGACCTCAGCCTTCATCTTCGATTATTATTCTACACATAAATTTAAATAAAACAACTGAATCATTCCCGAGTTACCGCCAAAAATCTCTCCGTCACACCCCGAGTAGGTACCAAGCACACGGCGTCTACAAAAGCGTTGTACGGCCGTTTAAAAATAAATATATGCATACTATTTATTAAAACGAGGCGCCTTCGACGCGACTTTTCACATAATCGATGCCCACAGGGCCTCGACTTGACTGAGGTCCGCCGTAGCCTGGTTTATTATTATTTTGTTTTTTTTTTATTGACTTATTTTGTTTAATCTCTGTTTTTACTTTGTACTATGAGCTATATTCTACGTCGCTTTGTTTTTCTATACCCCCCTTTACTCTAATATATCCGTCGAGTCGAGGACGCCTCGGGAATCCGCGAGTCGACGTGTTTCACACTTCGCAGCTGCAACTTGTCACTACTGTACTATAACTGTGTGTACTACTGTCGTTTTTTTTTAAGCCGCGCGCACAAGCTTCGCCTTCGCCGTCGCCAGTGTCTTTTTCTGTGATTTATCGTGTTCCTAGCTCTCTTGGTTTTTTTTCGTTTATTGTATACTCGCTCTGCTTCTTTCTCTCTCTTTCGGTTCAAAAGAGATCCAGGCTAAAGTAACCATGAAAAAGAGCTACCTGGACTTTAGGTGCATTAATCATTCAAACTTACAGTGATTGATCAAAGTTCAAATTTTCATTTCTAAAATTTCTCAATTAATTCGTAATTCATAACTTTACTTGAAATAAATTTATTGGAATTTTATTACATATAGAACTAAATAATAAATCTTTACTACTTTATTAGCCATTAATTTATGTATTATGACTATAAAAGTAATTTACAATTTATTTGCTTAAGATTTTACTTTTACTTTGCTCATCTCTAAATCTAAATAAAAAAAGTTTCTAATAAAGTCACGAAATCCTTTTATATCACAATGAAAAAGAACAGCGACAATTTCTTGTTTACTATATCAACTAATAAGTAAAAAATCAAGTAAGCTCATTTTGCTTATAGAGTTTACTCATTGTTCTAAGTTAACTTACTAAATAACAAGCATAACGCGAAACTTGTGCGTGCACATACTATTACATTAAATCCTATTTACTCGCTGACTATTGACTGGACTCTGTCTGTTCTCTGTGTAGATGGTCACGCCTGACGCTCTCTTTACCCTGTTTGGTACGTCTCCACATTTATATTATTAATTATATTACATTATTAATTATTATATTTACATTACACACAATTACACTTTCACGAGAATAGAAAAAAAGAAAAAAATTGACGAGATATTTCATCTCATTTGTTTATAACATTTGCCATTTTTCAATATATATATACATATATTTATTAAAAGTAGATTTTGTAAAATAATATATTTTTAAGTGATCATTTCTTGCGATTAATTTTTTGGAAAGTAATTGTTGTATTAAAGTTAAAGTTTTGAGGACATATTTATTAAAAAGATTCAACAACATCATACACAGTCACGCTCAATCAGTATCTTTCAAAGAATTCATCTTTTCAACTTCTGATTTTTTATATTTATGATTTTTCTTAAAACCTTTTTTGTTTATTTTTACAGCTTCATACTTCCGTTTCACTAATTTTACGTTAAAATTTTTTCGTTTTTTCTTCAATACTTCGACCCATTTTAACATTTTATTCTACTTCATCGTTGCATCGTCATATAATAAAATTGCGATTATAAACAAAAATAGAATAGAAATTAAAATCATGTCATTTTCCGTAAATCATAATACATGTGTCATAATGCCTCACGCCATGTTTTTCTCTATATTTCCGAGCATCTTTTCTAAATTTTTCATTACATTAATATTATCAGTTCTAGACACCTTTAATATCACATAAAAGCTTTCGCTTTATTTACGTAAATCCATTAGGAATTCACTTCCGTGAACCGTTTCGCTCTAGGATTACTTTTTTAAGTTATAAAAATTTTATTAGAATATAGTTGAAAATCATTCTATATAATTAATTAATCTTAATACATTTTTTACAGTAGATATTGTAATTCATCTAAGTAATACGTTAATTTTATTACAGAAACATAATAGAATAAAGGCTTTTAATTAATTTTATTTTAAAAGAATGTTTATAAATCTATGAAAAAATTTAATTAATGTCCTAATGAATAAATACTATATATATTAGATATAATATAATGTTTAAAATTACTCTGTTTATATGTTGGAAATTAATTAATTTTCTGTTTACCGTTTCTTATAATAGAATTAAATTTTAAATAACAGTTACAAATCCGAAAAGCGAACGGTTCTTGCATGTATTATACATAGAAAAATTTAAATCCAATTGAACCCGAATCGAAACGGCGGGTTTTCAAAATCCCTTGCAAAATTGAATTTGACAAATAACTCAGAAATGCGTGGATTGATTGGCTTCGTTAACTAATTTACCATTTTTGCGTCTAGGCGTTTATGGGGATGTACAACGTGTGAAGATCCTATATAATAAGAAAGATTCGGCACTAATTCAATTAGCCGAACCCCATCAAGCTCACTTGGGTAAGTTGCCTCTTTTATCGAACCGACGTAAATTATTTTTTGCATTAAAGTAATTATCTGGTAAAAGCGTTTCTTGAAAATCAAAACGCGTATTCATCTTTGCGAATTAAAAAATTCTGTCTTTGCAGCAATGACCCACATGGATAAGCTGAAAGTATTTGGTAAGCCGATCAGGGTGATGCTGAGTAAGCACCAGACTGTACAGCTGCCACGAGAGGGTCAGCCAGACGCCGGCCTGACCAAGGATTATACTAACAGCCCCCTTCACCGCTTCAAGAAGCCTGGCTCAAAGAATTATCAAAACATTTATCCTCCAAGCGCAACACTGCATTTATCAAACATTCCGTAAGAACTTTCGCTTTATTGTATTAATATTCAAAAGAACTAGGAAAATATTTCATTTCATTTTTTTCTTTAACAGAGCAACGGTATCGGAAGATGAGATTAAGGAAGCTTTCACAAAAAATGGCTTCACAGTTAAGGCATTCAAATTTTTCCCCAAGGATAGGAAGATGGCGCTTATCCAGATGCCCAGTATGGACGACGCTGTTTCGGCCCTCATTGTAAGAAGCACAAAACAATTTTCATTTCCGAAATGTTTATACTTATCTATAACGATTCCCTTTTTTTTCTTTATCAGAAAATGCATAACTATCAGCTGAGTGAGTCAAATCACCTGCGGGTTTCTTTCTCCAAGAGCAACATCTAACAAGATAGACCAACGTACGAACCGCAACAGTGGTTCCAGCCCTACACCCTCGTCCACTATTGGTACCCCAGTGCCGTACACGACTGATATGGGATAAATGAATTTCATCTTGCAACCTGCATGCATTAAATCGGCTGTTTTAACGTACATCGTCGCGAGAATTTAAAGTTTTGCATGAAGTAAGAAGAAAGTGGAAACAAAGTCAGTGGCATTGAAGCGTCGTTGTCAAGGTGCCCGTAAACAGTCCGATATCTCCATAGCGTTTTATCGTGGGTGCACATGGTGCATGGGCTTATTACAATATATTTTTATGCTAAAGAGGGGGTGAACTGGGCTGAGAATTGCAGGAACTTTGAATAACAGAACGACGACCTCTAGACTTCCGCGACCATAGGCAAAAGTAACAAATTACACAAACACACAGCGTTCCTAGCCATGATATTTTCATCCACTTTAAAGAAGAGATAAAAGAAGCTAGAGTAGTCGTCCGCTCTCGTTTCATAATGAACTCGCCCAATTTCGAGGAATCCGAAAGACGAATGAAATATAAATGTATGCTAAAAAATATGGAGAGTTTTTGAGAAAAATGAAGGAGACATGTGAAACTAGGCGAACGTAATTGTAGCGAGACGATGCGGAAAGGGGCTTCGACTGACGGTCCTCATACTTGTACAGAATTTAAACAAACAAAAAATCCAAATCCTAAGATATATTATATAAATATATTTTACAAGCGTGACACGCTAGCCGGTTAATGAAGTGGGAAGTACACAAGCATGTCTTCTCAATTTTCGATATAGACCGGTAAAGGCACTACACTGATGCATAGTAGGAGTTAAGAATTTTTAAAATTAGCTCGATACAAGCATAACAAAAAGACGAAAGAAAAGAAAAACTCTTGTGAGGACAGGGAGAAACGAGCGTTCGACGATCGCATATCTAAATGGTGGAAATGTGAAATATGTTCTTGGTTGCAAAGATTTATGAATTATTCCAGGTGAATAATCGTCGCCCGCTCGTCGCTTCCTTTTATTCGTGATAAGCGCGTAATAAGTAAGAATCTTAGCCTTTAAGATATAAGAATGAAAAAGAAAAATATACAAAGCCAATGTCACGGGACCCTTTGCAGCTCTCGCGAGGTGCTACTTGCGCGCTTTCTTCGCTGCGTCACGATGCGATCCGAAATTATGCGGACCATTAGGCGCGCCGGTGTATAACCGAACTGATTTTATATGTCTTGTGAATCTTGTATATCTTCCAAGCGACCGAACTCGAGTTTCTGCTTTAACGGCGTGTGATATTTTGTGCTTAAATGGATTAAAAGCATATTGTTATTCCAACGAATTTGATGAATGTAAAAAAAAAGATTTTTACTGGTTGATCCAACATTAAAAATATTTGTTTCAAATTTTAAGATAGAATTATATATTTGTTGGAATAACAATAATAACAAAAATGATCGCTGATAAAGTAGAATATCCTGTAAACAATATTTCTTTTTGCGAGTCTGGAGCACTGGAAGAGTCGGGATCAAAGGACGGTTCCGTTACTGTGTCGTACACATCGTTCAAGGTGTTGACATTCTCTTTTTTATAATTTTTAATTCTTCGTTTTTTGACGGAAAGTATTACACAACACGCACACTACCGTAACATGTCGAAGTGCGCACATTGCAGCACTTAAAACACTCGATATACAACACAGAACGGACAGAGAGATTTTGAATATAAGAGATGACACACCGAAGCGAAGAAAATAATAGAGTTTTAGTTTAAAAGTAGTTGCTTAGAGACACCTAGACCTTCATCTAAACGTAAATCCCTAGTAAGTTTAAGAGGGAGGAGGAGGAGGAAGAGAAGACGTAAACGTTGAACGTTGAACATATCGCATGTTATAAACCTACCGCTTATAATCTTCGATTTATTGAACTAATAAGTTGAAATTATAGGCGGAGTTTTACAACAAATATACCCTCGACAACCGCACTAAAAGTTATCTTTAGGCTCTAAAATCAGTTACTCGCAATTGCAATTGCTTGGTTATCTATTGTAGCCACAGCATCATAATTTGGACGAGGTGAAATCTCGCGGCGAGAAACTCTTTGATTTGGTCTGAATCGACACTATAAATAGAAAGGATAAAATGAAAAACGGAAAAAAAATTAACAAGAACATTGACACATCTGTCGAAGTCAATTAAATTTTAACGATACCTACATTAGAAAGTGAGGCTGCGATCGTGCGTGAATGAGTAAGAATGTTGTTAGTTGAACGATTCTATTAGAGTTGTGCATCTTACGTCTGCAGAAGAGAATAAAAGGGTTTTGCAAGAATTGATGTTTAGAAAAACTAAAGTTAACAAATGATGTCACAATCAAGCGAGTGCCGGCCCGTAGGTGGAACAGTTGAAATGGATAAGGAGGGATCAGTTTGTGCCAAAGTAGGCTAGATCTTAAATTTCTAGACAGGAATTTCCTTTAGGGGAACATTTCAAGTTCTCGATTAAATTTCTAGATCAATCTTTTCTTGTCATTTTCATAATATTATCAAAATCATTGCATGTAACTGATACAAAACCTAACGTACATTTTTTATACTTTTTTATTTTTTGACATAAATAAACTTCAATAAACTTTTTTTATAGATTATCTTTTTTATTTTTTATTTTATTATCTCAATATCAGCCTAAATTTAAAAAAGTCGGTATGCTTTAGTTTAAATCTAAGAAAATGAAAAGATAGTACAGTTTGTCTTTTACACAAAGTGTGTTCCGATTCTCGATGACTTGGAGTGTTGGTTAATAACCAATAATAAAAGAGTAGTGATTAGCCGGCATGAGCGAAGGGGCCAGTCTTTGCATCCTCTATGATCTGTCTTTTGAATCTCTCTAATAGCGATTTTGTGTTGCATTCATTTATCACAGTAGTACAATTCCTTTTTGTCTTCTCATCTCTTAAGAGTACAGAAAACTATGCGTCGATGAAACTTCTAGTATTATATTGTTTTATGAAAGTATTTTAAAGAGCTGGACAGCTTTGATTTATTAATGTTAAGACTAATCGATCAATTTTTTAAAACCACCTCCTTCCTCTTTTTAGCGTTTCTTTCTTTACTTATAATAAGCGATAAGTATCTTTGCAGTTAAGTTTATTTTTAAATCTTTGCTTTTCTTTTAGAGTTAGGATTACGGAGTATTACGTAATTTTTTCTTTTAACAAGTTGCCCAGTATGTATAATCGTTTCGCATTCAACTTCCGGATTCTTAGATAAAATGTTCATGTGTAGACGCAAAAACGTTATAGAACTTTATATCATATATTTTTTCTAAATCTTCGTTTAATTTTCATATCTTACGCGAACGAATTTTTCGTTCTTTAATCTGCCAAATTCGATGAAATGACAAAAAGAATATATATGACCAGGAATATTGCTCTTGCCAGCCGTCTATATTCTAGTTAAGCAACGTTTTTCGATAAAGGAAATGCACAAAAATAAACTTCTAAATATTTATGAACCATACATTACAAAAGCACAATTCTAAAGCGAATAACATGTTTTTTCAGTTTTAATAAAGTTTATATTTAATTAGAGTTTTCAAAAAATGGTGATATTCATATTTCTTTTTTCGACTAACGGATGCACGGAATGAAACGGATGGCTTGAAGGACTATCACATTTAGCTGTGTTGAGGGGGGCCGAGGTGAGAGTTGGGATAGCCAGCGCTCGCTACAAGGTGTCACAATGATTCGGACTTCGTCGATGTTCTCAGTAATTAAATAAATAATCTGTAGCTCCATATCTTGTCTTTAAACTGACACTATAAAAATTAATATTACTTTACTAACACGGGTTGTTCAAGTGAAAGAAGTATTAATTTTTAGGAATATTAATGGGACCTTGCAAAGCGAAAGAAATCCGAGTCCGAATCTAGCCACATAGTAGTCAAAAATGCTTAGCCTACAGAGCGTATAAATAAATATTAACGATTAAAATGAGAATATAGAATATATTATAACAAAAAAGAGTACAGAATAACAAGACATTCATAAACGACAGTTCATGCCGATTCACGTTTATGATACGTATATACATAATCCCTATATATTTGATATATTGCTGGTTTTATGACAAGGTGTCCGGAAAATAAGTGTGCAAACGGTTACATTATAATGTTCTATATTTTACTAAAAGAAATGAAAACAAACTATCAAAGCATGTAGATTCAAGATTTGTAAAATAATTTCCGTTCACTTTTATTTATTGAAGACGTAACAAATTTTACTACGTGTAATTCGACAATTGAGAAATTTTAAAATACTAACGTATCTTTTAAATGAAAAAGTATTTTTTCCAATAATTTTATTTTTTTTAATTAAAAACTTGAAAATGTTTTACTGCTAACATAAACTTTATAAAATAAAAGAAGTTATAAAAGAAGGAAAATTACGGGTCCGAATTGTCAGAGATAAATAGATAAAGCTTCTAAAACACAGGGTGAAATAATTAGACAAACCTTGAAAAAAATGTTTTAAATGCGTGAAAGTTGGTATTGCATGAACCGAGCGGAAAAAGTGAGAAAAAATAAGCGCAAACGTAAGGAGGCTTGAACTTACGGAAATTACTTTTTCCTTGTCAAGGTAAAAAAACTTCTAGTTTTCTTAAAAGTATTACTCCCTAATGATAAAATACCGTTTCTGTTAATAGAGTTATTAAATACATAATATTTTTTCTGTTGAAAATTTTTATTTTTTTATATCACAGAAAATTAAATTCTTTTAAGAAAGCTAGTCGAATTTTGATTTGAAAAATTCAATCTTAAATGAAATCTTTAAAATGATACTAAAAAATTGATCTTTCAAACATTGGAACGCGAAATATGTAATATTGCTTTAAGATTATGTTTTTGTTAATTGAACAGAAAAATAATGTAGAAGTATTAAAAACGAGAGGACACCTTAAAAAAGGCCGAACCCCTCTTAGATAATAAAAAGAAGAAGTTATATTGTCGCGAGGTAAAACGATTTATCTAGGTAGACTTAGACAGTAGGTAAAATTGTAGCGATTTAACGGTGAAAACAAAAGAGAAATAAGCGTTCGTATAAGAAAAATAATAGCGTCTTCTAGACTTGTAGTAGCTCCTTTTTACACTTAAATGATGATAGAAAAAACATTATGCTCCAATCACTATATGTACAGTCAAAATGACAATCACTCTCTCTATCGACAATTGACAATGGGAAATTCCCGAGCTGTTTCTAAGCTGCCACGCACGAACTCTGTCCACTCCAGTAAATCATTTATTAACTCGTTTAATTGAATTCTTTATTTTTTTATAAGACACTGAATTTTATTAAGCCAAGAATTGTAATTGCGCTCGAAATTCTTGTAGAATGTACATCCTTGCGGAAAAGAAAAAATAATTATCTTGTTAACTATAAAACTGTCAAGATCAAGTACTAAAAATAATTGAGAATACAATCTAATAAGTTGAGATTTAATTATATGAGATAATTATTTTCTCTTTTTAATGCAAGCGCAATTAGGAATTTTCAAAGGTCTTACAGCGACTCGTTTTGCGAATGATTGTAACACAGACATATCCAGGCCTTGTTCAAAAACAAATTAGTATTTTTCTACCATCTACTTTAAACAAGTATTTGAATCTTGCCACAATACTATTTTCGCTAATCTTGCTCACTTCTTTTCTCCTTCAATCTACGTCGCCCACAAAGTCCGAAACTCTATTTTCTCTGATCTTTCCATTTCACTGAAATAAACAAAAAGTATTTAAAATGCGACACCGGTACTGGGCCAGGAATTGCGTTGCAAGTCACAATCAGCTCGACTCCGACAAGACAAATCATTTTTTTACTAAAAACGAGAACAATTGTCAGAGCGAGCGTCTTAAAGATTAAGCTTCTTATAGTTAGTTGATTAGAGATTAGTAGAACATCGGGAATGAATTGAGGAAACAGTCGTATGATAAAACTGTACGCCGACGATAATGCGAAACCTTGTGTTTTTTTTTTTATTTTAATTAATTTTTTAATTACATGAGTCTGTTATGTAGGACCTTTGTCAATCGACCAGAGGTGCGAGATGCCTAGTTTAGATTTAGGAAAGCGTATAGTTTTATGATAGCGAAAGAGAGAGCGCCAATTTTTTACATTCACACTAAACACTAACAGACACAAACTCACATACGTACACTGCAAATGCAAAAGGGTCTGTGCAGTATTAACTTGCCGAACTTTATAATTTATTAATGCTCATAGCATGTATGAGAATATCTTGAGCATTTAAAATTACTAAGTTCACGAGATCTTTTACGAACAGATTCTCATATGAGCTGGACAACGGGTAACGACATTAACATGAAAAATGTATGACTCACATACGCCTATAAAACACAAAATTTCTTCGATTCGATTTACGAAAAACTTGACGAATCTTTACACGACGTCTTTAATCAACATCATTTTAAGACTCTTCTTCCGTTCGTTCAACTGTTCTTGCATTATCTTGGTACGATTGCGGTGTACAATAAATATGGACCAGTTGTTCGTTTTTATAAGTTTTATAAAAATTTTACTGTCCACATTTGTCGTTCCACGCAGCATACGTACAATGCACTATGCTATTTACTGTAAACACTATTCACTGTAACGCCACTACTACTGTTTCTTTTTTTTTATTTTAATAGATAAAACTGCTTATTCTTATGCTATGATTATTGTTACTATAATAACTATTACTATTATAACTATAATTCTTATTTTTATCGTTATTTTACTATTTAATGATCGAATATCAAATCGACCGTCGTTGTTTTTCTAAAAGCGAAGTGAGGGCTTATTTGCTCAACAACGAGATCGAGCTTTGTAGCATTATGTTACGATCTATTTTTTTTATATTTATACGATAATTTATGCCCTTATCCCGCGTGCACGTTGTCAACTATGATTTTTCTTCTTTTTTATACAAGTTAGAAAGAGAATTGGAATAAAAAGCCGCAATATGTAAGCCTGATTCAAACTAGCGTTTTTAGCTTTATGCGCGTGGCTCCATGAAAGATTTATACACAACCACCACAAACCCCTTTCTCGCTATGTTTCGCCAAGTAGTTTTTACATTTGTCATTGTATTCTCAGAAACCTATGTAAGCGTTTTTAATTTTTAATTCGTCTATTTACTGTCTACTTTACTACTTACTACTATTATAACTTCTGAACTATTGTAGTTGCGTCTACCCTATCTACGATCTATGCTATTTAGATGATCTATTTACTACTTCTACTATGCTATCAGTTCTTTCATTTTTCACCCTTCTTCTTCAAATCGCTACGATTACTGTCTCTATTTACTATTCTATTACTATACTACTATTATTACTATTACTATCATATTATTATTGTATTTAGTGTTATACACGTAACTAATGTCCATTCTTTGGAATTACTTTATAATTTAACCTTCCTTGAATTCGCCAATATTTGAATTGATAAAACGCTTGTACGAGTGCGTGCTATCCGCATTTTTATTTCTATTTCTTATGAAACATTTTTTGTTTAGTTTTCCATTTCTGTCTCTTAATTGTCGTCAAATAAGTTACTTGCGAGAAATAAGCGAAATATATATCCGATGTATGAAACCTACCCTGTTTTTTGTTCTCTTTCACATCCTACTCTACTTCTTACACTCTATGTATGTATTTCTATATTTTTGTGTGTTTTTTTCCAGGTGTTTCTCCTGTGTGTCTCCCTTCAAATTTCCTGCGCGCTAAAGTTTCTTTCATGCAAATTTCCGATCACCTCAATCATATATTTTTTAAATGCTTTTCATATCTTTCGTACAAAACTCTTTGCATCAAAGAAACCTTAGCGTAAAAAATAGTGTCTTACAGTGATTTTCTAAATTTCAGCTTTTTACATTATACATATTTTCCAGTTTTATGTTTGCATCGACTTTTTTTCTTCACCTTCGTTTCTACACGCCGGGATCTTAAGCATCGGAAAATGAAGGAGATTCATGGAACGATCGAAAGGATTTCGTAATCGCCACAAAATAAAACGTACAATTTTTTCATAAAACAACGTGAGAGAAAAAGTGATCTATCTATCTGTCTCTAACCGACTGACTAAACGAGCATGCAAAAAATATAATTCGCAGAGAAAAATGTGCGTTAGATTTGTGTATGTATTTTTCGTTCTCTGTGAGTTATTTTTTCCGTACAAAATTACGCGAAAATTCAATGAAATCTTGATTCTCGTACAACAATTTAAAATTTCACGATCATTATGATTTATACACGTAACTAAATGTGATATACTTATTTTTGAGAAAAATAAGTGAAAAATATAATTAACAAAATGTAAACACGAAAAAAAATTTTATTTTCATGCTTTGAACTTTGTGCGAGACTCAAGAGCTAATTTTTCTCACGCACAAAAGTTTGCCCGGAACAATCGTTAGTAATTGTGCCTAGATGTTTTTCCAAACAATCGTATTCTATGGGATCAACGTCGCTTTTCCTTCTCGCGGAAGAGAAATAAAAGATGTTTAAAAAAAAAAAAAAAATACGACACGAAAGAAGAGGGAAAGAAAAGCAAATTTTAAGGAAACAAAAAGTTTAAAAAATGAGAAAACACGGGAAGCAAATCGAGCGACACTTTGAAGCTCGTTCACCGAACAACCTTTGAACTTCCTTCCGGAGCAACTTCGGAAATCGCGCAGACTATCGTTTTTTATATTTATCGGCAAATCATATCCACACAGTGTCTATTTACTACTATACTGTATACACTTCACGCTCTGCAAAGAAATTTTCATATCTGCATTTACGAGAGAATGAAATAAAAACATTGACATGCATTAATGGGCAAGCAAGGAACGGCAAAAAATGAAAAATAAACCTTACGAATGAGGTATCTTGTATCTATAGCGAATTTCGTGTACCTATGTAGAGCACTATATCTGTCTGTACTATAGTATATGTTCTATACACTCTTACACATATACTTATATATATAAAGATATCTATCTATACTATGTAATTGTCACTACATCTTTTGCTACGTATTTTTATTTCATATTTCAAATTCAGCCGCAAATCTTCGAGTCGAATGAAACTATTGCGAGCTTGCAATAAATTCAAATTGAGTAGATTCGTGGTTGGAATTCTTAACTGAATTTTTTCCAAGTCTTAGAATGTTTTTTCAACGAATAAAACGGGGAATGACGAAAAAATAATGGGTGTTATGAGATCGCTTGGAGTGAGAAAAACTTTATCACACCTGTCATGGCCTATAAACAATATCTATAACCCGTACATATATATACATTGTTCGAAAATTGAAATAGAATGTGTCAGTATAAGAGAAAAACGATCGAGGCATATAACTCGACAGGATTATGCATCGTAAAGCTTTACGTCCTTACTTTCTTGTACTTTTCTTTTCTTTATTAAAAGAAACTACAACTTCGCACGCATTCCGCTGGAGAAACATGTTTCGAAGCAAGTTTTTGAGATACTTTTTCATGTTACAATGTATATTTTAAAATGAATAATAAGAAAACTATACTTGTGTTTTGAAAAAACAACTGAACTTACATTTATTCATTTTAATTTAATTATTACAAATTTTCTTTACTATTTTTTTTATCACCTAAAAATAATAAAATTTCATTCATTCTTTTTTTCAAGCTATAAAAGTGCCACTGCACACTACAGTACAATTTTGAGTATTGGCCATCGACAGCAGCACCTCTTTGCAGCCTATATGAATTTCAAATTTCTTCATGTCTATCGACGGAAGTGAAACATCGAAGTAAAAGTGCTCTCTACTCTCGTTTTCCTACTTCGGAACGTCTTCTCTATTGCATGATAAGCTGTTGTCTATATTCTCTCTCATTCTCTCGCTCTCTCTTTTTCTCTCTTGCATATATGTATAATACACCCAAGAAGAACCATCGTCGAGTCCGAGAACCGACTTTATACAAGTGCGAAAATCATTTTTTATACCGTGATAAAACGATTTGTGATATTGTTTGACGCAGCTAATTTTCAATGGACAATCAATTTTTGTAAAGATTTTTAGGACGTGCGAAATTTTCGGACTCGACGAGCTTTTCTCTCCAGTGTACACATGTGTGAATCTAATTGACCTGCGACATGAAAACACACACAATGAAAAGACACAAATGCACACATGAGCGCTCAAGTAAAAAAAAAGAGGAGAAGCGAAAAGCATACAAGTAGACCTTAAGAGTATTTGTAATTAATCATTAATTTTTTTTATTACATTAATCTAGGCGATATACTAATGAAAGCGGTATCCCTGGTTGAAAAAGTCTTAAGAGACGATGAAACGAGAGAATTTTGTTGATGAAGTGTTTAAAAAAAAAAGAAAAAAAAAACTGAATTATATAGGAGACGAATTGAGTTTTATCGCGCATTACACATATAATGTATAATCTGTCCGTGGACGGAGAGAAATCATTCCAATGTTTTAAGAAAATAATAAGTCAAGAACTTCCAGCTTTATTTGTTTCGTCGATTTTTTCACACGTTTATTTTTTAGTAAAAAATTAAATGCATTTTTTTAAGAAAATTGTTTTGTTTTCATTTTTTTCTATTTACATTATTATTTTCCTGATTTTATTACACCCTAAAAAATCCTAACTGAAACTTTATCAATATTTTTATTATCCAATTTTTTATTTCAGTTTGTTTTTAACGTGAAAAGGTGAGAAAAAATTTACTCGAAGGGAACCGCAGTAACTACATATTTTTCGTAAAAAATTCGTAAATTGTCGAGAAAATGTATAGTTAGTTTAATCTAGATGTTACGAATTTAATAGCAAATAAGTGAAGTCGCAATGCTGAGGCTGTTGCATCTGGGTAATATTCGTGTAGATAAAGTGAATTAAATAATTACTTATCATTGATAATAATCAGATGAAGAAAAGTCTGCTAAGGGAAAAGACAATCGCTCGGTAGCTCTTTTCTGATAGCGAATTCATGCATGTTTTTCGTGCATCGAACGGATGCAAAAGTACTGTATACATCAAAGTAGAAAATTCTTTTTTCAAATTCAAGTAATTTCGAGAAAAACTGAAATTAATGTAAAGCTAATTGGTGAACCTTAACAATTTGTTTGACTAAAACTTCTTAAAAAAATGATTGAAGTAACAAAATGTTTCTATACTGAAAAAGTAGATTTATAGGTATTCCAGTAACTTTCATATTTCCATAAAGGAATTTAAATAAACTATAAATTAAAGTCGATATCTAGAATTAATGTCAAAAAGTATATAACAAAACATTCGAACTGAATAAGTAATTATATTATACAACTACTAGATATAAATTCTGCGTACAATATAAGTATCGGTGTTATACTTTACTAAAGAGAGTGAGAGATATGTAGGAAAAAAACTGCAGACGCATTTTCAATTATCATTGTAGTTTCCTTGACGTCGAACTCAGGACCGATCGAGTGTCTCGTCGCGATTAAAAAAAGCACGTACATGAAGTTAAGGATACATATAGTAAAACTATGAACTAAAAACTAGGGCAGACTTCGTCGATTTTTAGATCCAGAGCTTCTTCCCGCCTTCTTCGAGCTTACCTTTTGGTAAAGGCAGAGTGAAAAGGCGCAAACCAGACGAGAGAACAGAGAGAAATGAAATATATTATATGTGTATTGAGGAAAATTTTAAAGTTGGAAAAAGATGTTTTTCCGTTATGTCGATATAAATATACATAATTATAGGTATAAGAAAAAATAAACTCGTGCGTCCGAGTGAGCGAATGAGAGAAAACAGAAAGTCTTAGTTAACAAGATACAACAAAAATATATTATATATACATATATAAATAAAATATTAAATAGGAAGAAAGCGAGAGAGAAATACTGATAAATCGATATGCTCTAAGAGAAAAGGTGGAGAATTTTCGAGGTACCTACTACGTTATAGATATGATAAAAAAATTACAGTATAGGTGCATAGAGTCAATTGCGAATCAATATTATGTATAATATAAAATAACGAAATTATATATATTACTGTGAACTGAGGGTCTCAACTAATCCCTGCAAATGTTGTTTCGATGTGTACCGAGTTGGAGAACCATTTAACACGAATCAAGTAAAATATTAGTGACCGAAGGATTCAGGAGTTTTATTCGGTGATAAGAAAATAATGCGCGAAAGTTGAAGTTGTCGCTTCATTGCCGTATTGAATATTTCGTGAATCAATATAATTTTACTTTCCCTTGACAATCAGAGAAGTAAATTGGGGCTCTTTAATGTAAAGCTCGTTTTTAGAAGTTATTTTTTAACGAATTAATTCAAGTAATCTTCAAAGAATTTATATCACGAAAAGTTCTATGGCAACGAAGGACTAAAGTTTGTGAATTTTGTTGTAACATTCAGAAATTTCTAAGGAAAGTAAAAATTTCTACAGTGTTTCAGCCAAATTTTTCAACCAAGCAAAATGATTTTTGACTATGTACTGCGGAGCTTCCGATAAAAGGGAATTTATTCACTTTTTTATTATTACTGCAATCAAACTAAAAAAAAAAAAAAAAATAATTAATATTATTTTATTTTCTTTTAGACTTAAATAAGTATACTCTTATTCATATAAGGTAAAAGCAAAACTAAGAATTATAATTGTACTTTGAATACAAGAAGTATCTTGCAGTACAGAGAGCTAAAGTTTGATTTAAATGAAGATACCGCCCAAAGTCCCGTGTTAAGTCCTTCGATAAAAAGATTTATTGAATTATAAAATATAAATTATGCACTTTTGCATAAAATATGAACAAATTTTAGCTAATTGAAAAATGCATTTCGATGATAGTTGAACGGTTGAAAGGGGTAAGATAAAGTGATGAAACTTTAAAAATTGTTGGGACTAATTTTTTAGGTTTGTTAAAATCAAAATACCCTAAATATCTTCGTAAAATTAAACAGTTCACGAAATATTATTTTACATTAAATAATTTTATGTGTTTTTGAAAGCTATGTAACATAGCTATGTAATATATAAGTTACTATATATTTATATGCTTAAATTCTATTCTAAGACGTGAGCTTCTTTAATTTTTAATTAACTTAAATATAAGAAGAAAACTACTTATTGTGAGAGAAGACAGAAACTAGAATGGAAAACGAGAATTAGGAAATGGAGCGATAGGCAAGCGAGAAACGAAAGTAGAAAAGCATCGAGTAAAGCGAGTCTATTAAAAAAAAAAAAATTATTAAAAATTTATTATCGTTTTGAAAGCGTAAGCGTTATACATTACGTTAGTTCGAATATATTATATATATTATATAAATATAAAAGAATATGAGCAGCATAAAGTACATATTATATTTAGATTTATATGAGTATAAATATATGTACAAGCTGGTACAAGGTGAAGGAAGATTAAGAGGTTGATGTGTAGAAGGAAAGAAAAGAGTTATTGTTAGGATTGTGATCGGGAAAAGAAAAGTGGCGGCTGTAAAAATTTGAAGTGACGTGCGTAGAATTATTATCGATCACTACTAGTGTTACAACTTGTCATTTAATTATATACTACAAACTGCGATAGCGATCAAGTCGCTATCGTTATAATTGTCGCATAGATTAATAAAAGCAAACTTAGCAACTTGGGTCCTCAGTATTAAAAAATAAATAAAATAAATACGCCGAAAAGCGAGGGTGATATTATTCTCTCGACTCAAAGCGCGAAGCTTCGATTTTTTCTCCGATATTTTTTCATTCCTTTTCGACAGTCTTGTGATTATAATTTTAGGACGCAGACTTTCGTGATAAGATTAAAAATACGGATATTTTTAAAGAAAACAATTGTCTTCAAGTTTTCCTTGCACGTCGAGCAAGGCGGATCTCGAAATAAACTAAATATGCATAAAAAATCCTAAGCCCAGCGCCAACGATTGTATCGAAAGTTCATTTGAATATTTCTTTTTTTACTGTCTAAAAAATTACGTTGATCGTTCTGAGCGAAAGGCGAAGGAATATTAAATATTTAATACAAGAAAGAAATCGTGAAGTAGATTCGTTGGTGCACTAGCAGCATATGAAAATATAAATGAATATAAAAGAATATAAATGTAGAATTAAAGGGAACAGCGGAAAGTTTTAAGTGACAGATTACATAGTTCGAAAAGACTAAAATATTGTTTATTGATTATTATAAAAGAAATAATTGTCATTAGCTAAGTAAACGCAAAATTTAACCGATCACTCTTAAATTAAAAAATAGGAATCTAAGATTTCATTCATAAGTTTTCTTTTATTTTTAACTAAAATTAATCGAAACTGCATTAAACAGTAATTAATAGTTAGTTAGTGTTTTAAGGAGTTGAGAAAGTCAATTAATTCAATAAAAGACAGCCGAAATGATGATTTATACACGTTAAATTATTTGTCTAGACTTTTAGATGTTGTTTGGATTACAGTATACTCTTAGTTTTTTAATTTTATTAAATTATAGAATTTAATTATTTTCTTAAGAATTAGTATTTATATTTTTATTTTCATAGAATAACGTTTCAGAATTCTACTTCACCACCGTTAGATAGGAAAATTCTATGTCAGAAAAATGCTTCTACGGAAATTAAGTATGTGATATTCGAAAATTGAAACGTACTGAACTTTTCGCTCATCTACAGCAAAAAATCAGAATAGCAGTATTTACAAAAAATATTTTAATCCGTATTTACCAAAATAATAGTTCCAGGCCAATCCAAACGCTGTCAAAACTAGCAAAATTGTTTTTAATCATGGAAATATAATCAAAGGAAATCGCTGACTATACTTATTAATGCGCAAAAGCGTATGCGAAATAAATATAGGATAAATAACGATGACAAGTAAGTTCAGCCTCTGAAAAAGAGTAACGTAAGATTTATCTCCGATAGAGGAACTTAAAATTGTCGAGCATCGCATTTACAAATTCTACGGATTAGTCGATTCGTCGACCTTGCCGATATATCAGCATAGAAGTCTAGGAAATCGCTACTGTATCTACAGTAATCATTGGTGACGATTAATTGTCAGTGTGATTATATTATTATATTTTTACATTATTTTTTAATTGCTATTAATGATATGATGATTCTACTTGTATTAAAATGATTACCTCAATCAGTGCTATTTACTTATATTTAATACGTATTAATTAATACTTACTATTAATGATTGTCATTATATTATTATATACATTCATACGATCCAGTCTCCTGGCAATTTTTTATTATTGTTCCAAGAAGATACATCGTTATTTTGTAAAGAAGAATAAAAGCTCATGAAAAATGTATGTTTTGCTTTCGAAATTTTTGTTGGCATTAAGCTTTCATCCTTAGAATTATTTATTTCAACTTGTTAATTTTATTTACTATTTCAAGTAAAATGTTAAAAATTTTATGCTTTTTATTTTAAATGCTTTATATTTATATCATTGCAATTTATTATTATTATTATTGCAATTTAACATGGCACGATACGGTAAGTATTAGTAGACTGTAAACAAAATCCATATAGTTCTGATTCTATTTCATTATTTAACACTAATTTCAGATTTATTAGTAAAAGAATATTATCAATGTTAAAAATTTTATTTTGAAAATCTTGCAAAAATCACCACATATCGAATTAAACGGATTACAATTAAAATGGTTGAAAATTAACATAACTTAAGATAAATGATAAATGTTTTTCAATAATATGTTTGAATTAGTGTACAGATACATGTATCACATATAAATTGCCCTATTTTAAATATGAAATCACTATTGTTTTAAGACTTAATTTAATAAAGATAAAGTAAATAATATAGTATATCTATAATAATATAGTAATGTATCTTTATAATATTTTTTAAGTGTATCACAATTATTTATTGTTTTACAAATTGCTTGAGAGTTTAATAATTAAACAGCTTGTAATTAATTGGAAACCCTTCTTGTACAATCTACGAATAACAATGAATGTTTTAACGATAAGAAAAAGTATTTAAAAAGACATATATTGTAAAGCCCAATTCTTCTTGGCAAATTGTTGCGGTGATGATGGATTTGAAAAACGAGCAAATTCAAGAGGTTGAAGGATTAAAAGTCGTTCTGCTTTCGGAACTGCCTTAGTAATTCCATTGACCTTTAAGTTTGTACCACAATCCAAGTTAATTTCTGTAAAAAAAAAAAAAAAGAAATTATTTTGTTTGAAAAGTATACATTGGATTAAAATATTTAATAATAAAATGAAAAAGTATTTAATCTTTATAAAGGTGCAGACTGGTAAAAAAGTATATATACTCTTTAGCGTATTTTAATTAACGTAGTTTTATTTTACATTATACATACAAATGTAAATAATTATGAAATTTTAACTTAAACTGCAAAAGTTATATGTTCATCGAGGAGTTAAAAGATTATCTCGTCCTGTTGGAACAGTTTTATATGTATACATATTGAAAAGCAGTATTTCCGAAAAGGGATGGATTATTATTTATAGGTAAACTTGTAGGTGACAAATGAGAAACTTCAATAGGTGCCGAATAACCTCCAATCTTCAATTTTGTTTGCTGGAATTCGCTTAAGGTTGGCAATCTAACGTCCGAAATATGGAAACTCGTACTGAGAGGTGAAATTCCTGAAAATACATTTTTTATTAATATAGTAATCAAGATCGAATAAGTTATAAATTCAACAAATTATGATATTTTTTTCAATAAGGGAAATATGTTATGCTTGATGTCAAGCCCTAATAAGATTCTAAGTTATATAATCCCCAGATTTCTGTCGTAAAACTTTTATATCTGTTTTATTATCCTTAGATATGGCGAAATTTAAATTTGTGTGTTCTAATGAGTAGCACTTTTACACAAACTATTCGTTTTCTAACACGTTTATATTATTCACCTTTAAGTAAAGCAACACTTACCTTTCTTCACGTTTTATTTTGAATATTAAATTACTCATACGTTATCAATGGTACCATAAAAAACATGCACACGTTGACTTGGTGCCTAATTAAATTATTTTGTATATTGTAAAACAATTATGCACATGAACATGAAAACTATAAATACTACGTTGCGAAGCTATTTTTAAAGAATACTAAAAATTTAACTAAGTAATTAATGAAAAACTGAATTATTAAACGCCTTCATTGACATCAGTATTATTCACCATTATGTAAAATGACATCATTTTGGAAATAACTAGAAAAAATTTATTTCTAATTCCACAAGCTGGAGGTGTTAAAATCAATTTCGAATTCGACCTCTGAATAATCACTTAAGTCCCCCGTCCACCGAGAACCCCAGCAAAAATAACAGCCGAGGTAAGCCAAACGAGTCGTAAGTGAATCATGTTTATGCGCCTCTCAAGAGTCCCCGACTCTTCGACAAGCAGATCCGCCTCGCCTCGACCGGTCCTGCCCGGATAAACAATAGCGTGTGAAAGTGTAGACACGCGAACTTTAGAAAGGCGAGTCCGGGAATAGGAAGGAAAACAAGAGCAGCTGCAGTAAGTGAAGTCCCGAGGGCGATAAATCGATTAAACGAGAGGACGGAGGCGCGCGGCCTTGAATGAGCGACGGCCCCGAGGTCAAAGATCGTATCCGACTCGTCCCCTGACAGGGTGTCAACCAATCTTTCGATGCGGAGACGACAGGATGTGTCTTGTTTTTTTTTGGGGAGAGTTGTTATTCAAGTCATTATTCTGGGATTAAAATTAACGTTAAAATAATAATTTAACACCGTTTTAGATTTAAGAATTAGTAAATGGTAGTATCAAGTATCTTACGCAAATCAATGGAAACAGGGAGTAACATAATAAGAGTTATAAAGGCATCATACATAAATATGAGATATTAATCATTTACATATTATTTGGAGTATATGATAATAAAAACATCTATATAACACCCCGACAAAGAAAATATAATGATTAAATGAAATCTGAGTTACTAAAGTTAGCATTGGTAATTTTAAATTATTTATCATATTGACATAATAAAACAAAATAAAACTCTTGTTAAACGTCTTAGCCTTTTTAAGCCATTAAATTTTTACCATATCTATAAAACGGCTTTAACGCGTCTTAACGCGGTTGGTAGTACGGTTTCAATGTGCCATTAAAGTAGTTATAAAATTACGAGAGATGCATTTAAAACCTTTGGTATCTTGGCAATTATCAATAAGGCCATTACGGTTGGGGTTGTTACTTAAAAAAAAGAAATGAATAGTCCTATAATAAAACGTATTTTTTTCAGATTCAAGGTCGAATTCTTATTTTTAAACATAAAAAACAAGGTTTTTTACCATGAAATTTGAGAAGATGAAAAAATATAAATGTATACATAATTAATGAACAAGGACTCGAGGTATCTTTTAACAAGTAAAGTTTCAAAAAACAAGTTTATCGGATAAACTTTCTATACAGAATACTTAGTGATTTTTGTATTGCCTGTAGAATCATCGCAAATAAAAGGGTAGCGAATAAGTTTTTACAAACACGATTAAATAGTAACAATCCTTTTTGATTCATTAGAAATACTTTCTGCAAAATTTTAAGTACAAGTGTATATATTGGCGAAATTAAATGAAACTTACCCGATGCCAGCTTTGGAATCGCATTCACAGCTTTTTTAGGTACATCATTCGACTGCAATTTCTGCACCCCGTTAGACTCCTAAAAAGACATTTACTTATCATGCTATAATTCTAAATTTACTTGTAATAATTCAAAGTACTTCTACTTTATAAAAATACATGTAATAAAAAGAAAGAATACCAACTATCTTCCTGCTCTCGTGCGCGAATACTGGAGCTTGAGCAGGAGAATCTATCCTTCTTGCGCTAACTTCGGCATTAGACGAAAACGGCTGCGGTGCATTGCTCAGCTCCACGTTAGTCCTTAGAACAGCCCCAGCAGCAGCAGCGGCGGAAGTTTCTTGACTGCTGATATCTCGTTTGGTTTCCACCGCGGAAGGAACTCCAGCTTGGGTCGCATGGCCTTCTTTCCCGAGAAGGAGACGTTCTAGTAGAACCTCTGGGTGTTGTTCCACTTCATTGACGAATTTCTTTACTTTTTCGAAGGCTCGGAAATGAGCTTCTCGAGCAGCAACGATTTCTGGTGTGTAAGTCACAGACTCGTATTTGCCTTGTTCACCAGATTCGGCGGGCCCTGCATCAGATTATTTTTATTTTTTGGTTTTAAACATTTTTCAATATTCTTTTTATTTGAATAATATTTTATAAAATTTACTATTTTCTTACGTACCTGCAGGTGCAGGTGCACTTTTCACCAACAATGACGATGCAGCTAAATTTGGACCTTCGATTGGCGTGGGTGCGTTTTTCAAGTCTGGTGATGTAATGGGTGCATTTTGAAGGTCAGACAAAGGCAAGGCTGAATTTTTCAAGTCCGAAATTGCAGAAATTTTAACGCCCCCTTCCAGAAAAGATCCAGCATGGAAATTAGGAAAACCCGTGTTTTTCAAATCGAGTGTACTTTTAAAATTGGGTATCGGTCCAACTTCTTTGTTAATTTCAGGAGCTGCTGCATTCTTTAAATCTGGAGTCGGTAAAGATCCTCTAGTGACCTCGGGCACTAATTGCTTTGATCCATTCAGTTCCGGTATTGGATCAGGTGTCTTAGCTTCTGGTTTATTGCCTTGCGGTGCTAATGTCACTTTGTTGAAAGATTCTAATAATTCTTGTGGAATATCTGGGTTTTTAGAATCTAGTTGTAAAATTTCTTTGAAATTAGAATTATCTACGTTTGCTTCCTTCAAGTTCGGCACTCCTTGAAAACCTCTATCTACATTGAAATTAGGTTGAAAACCTCCGTCAATTGCAAAATTAGGTATTGTCAGTGGTTGGCCATTGATCTCCGGCCCTGATTGTGCAGCTCTATTGACAGGTATTGGACTAGGTTTGTTTACGTCGGAAACTGATGAAGCAACTTTGTTAGCATCTACAGCTTCAGATGCAGACTGAGCTCTAGAATCCACTCCAGGAATATTTATGCTTCTAAATTCAAAAGCCGCTGCATTGTTTGCATCAGAAAACTGTACATGATTATATGCAAAGTTCGGTACTGCTCCGACTTCTCCATTAATAGAAGCCGTTGGTCCAACAGATTTGCTCAAATCAAGTGCTCCAACAGTTGCCTTGTTTGCCTCAATTTCGGAGTTGGTTACTCTATTAACTTCGTGTGCAGATTGTCCTACACTTTTGCGATCCAATGACGCTAAGTCAATATTTCGGAATTGGAAATCAGCTAAAGTGGCAGGGTTAAAACCAGTAAACTGAAAAGGTGTGTTTCTGAAATTCGGGACTGATTGAACTCCTCTATTAATTCCTCTATTAATGCTATTTTCAAGTGCAGCTCCGCTTGTAAACTGTGAAACTTCCTGAGTTGGTTTATTAATTTCAGGCACTGGTCTGTAAGTTCTATTTAAGTCAGGTAATGGTATGTTAGGTGTTAAGGAAGCTGCTCTATTAATTGCTGGGGTAGATTGTGCGGTAACTCTAGGATCAAATGGTGCTGCATTGAAATTCCTGAAATCAAAACTAGTCGGTAATCCTTGATAATTGTAGTTCAGATGGTGTTGGGGTAAGGCCGTGTTTCTGAAATCTGATACTAGCTGTGGTCCTTGTTTGTTAACTTCAGGTGCAGAATCTCTTCTAAGTTGAGAGACTTCTTGAGCTGCTCTATTAATTTCAGAGATCGGTCCATGAGCTCTATTCACGACAGGTAACGGTGCGTTAGGTGATGAGGAAGATGCTTTATTAATTCCTGATATAGATTGGGCGGTAACTCTAGGGTCAAATGGTGCTGTATTTAAGCTTCTGAAATCAAAATTAGGTGGGAACCCTCCAGAATTGAAGTCAGGATGATGTAGAGATAATTGTGCATTTGTAAAATCGGGTATTGGTCGTGTTAGTCTATGAATTTCAGGTGCTGCAGGACCTCTTCTGAATTGTGAGATTGTTTGAGCTGCTCTATTAATTTCATCAATTGATCCATGAGCTTTATTCGCGTCAGGTAGTGAAGCACCAGGTATTCGAGAAACTGCTTTATTGACTTCTGGCAAAAATGGAGAAGAAACTCTAAGGTTAAAATCGAAATTAACTGGGAATTCTCCAGAATTGAAGTTAGGATGATGTAAAGGTAAATGTGCATTTCTGAAATCTGGCTGAGCTACTCTGTTAATTTCAGATCCAGTATCACTTACAAATTGTGGAACTCTTTGAGCTGTTCTGCGAATTTCAGGTACTAGACCATCGCCTCTATTCAAATGATGTAATTGTGTGCTAGACATTGATGAAGCTGCTCCATTGATTTCTGGCCCAGATTGAGTAAGAACTCTAGGGTCAAATGCCGCCTTATTTAAATTTCTAATATCAGAATTTGCTGGTGAACTTTCAGCAGCAATAGCAGAAAATTGAGAAGCTGAATTTTTGAAACCTGGTACTGATTGAGCTTCTCTATTAATTTCAGAGAGCGAAGCTTTATTCAAGTCAGATTCAGGTATTCCTGCATTTCTAACTTCAGATACTGTTTGAGCCGCTCTATTAATTTCAGATCTGCTTATATCTGGTGAAATATTTCTTTCAACGTTAGGCCCTGACTGAACTCCTCGATTTACTTCAGCTACAGATGGAGCTAGATTGAAATTTCTAAACTCAAAACTTGGGGGAAAACCTGCAGTGTCGAAATTAGGATGGTGAAGACCTGAATCTCTAAAATCCGGTACAGTTTGTGTCGCTCTATTTACTGCGGTTACTGATTCTGGTTTATTCACTGGTTCAGCTGCGCGATTCACTTCAAAAGGAGAAGCGGCAACAGTTATAGGGCCAATTCCAGGCCCGTTAACAGTCTTGAAATTAAATTGTGAAGCCGCTGCAGTTCTGAAATCTGGGATTTGCAAAGCTGCATTTTTTTCGTTAGGCTGAATTGCGCTCTTAGCATTAGCTTCTGCTGGTACTGAATTTTTGAATTCAGGTACAGATTCAGATAGTCCGCTGCCTTCTGGTATTGATGTGGCTGCTTTAACTTCAGGTGATTGAATAGCCAGATTATCATTAACTCCGCTTGGTAAAGGAACGTTTCGAGGATTAAATTCCGATTCTGGTGCATTTCTAGAATGGAATAACGCAGACCTGCTAATACCAGCATCATTATCTGGCAATGAAGTGATCCTAGTATTAAATATCGGTAAAGGTGTATTTTTCATTTTCTCTATAAGAGCCGGGTCTATGTTTTTACCGTCTCCTGCTGAAACTTCACCTGGTGACGGAGAATTTTGTTCTCGACGACTAGCTTCCTCCAGTAACTGAAGGTGTCTTTCGCGTGCGGCTAAAACTTCCGGTGTCTCAGGAATAGGACGTGGAGCTTCTGGCAGATTCGTTGCCTTGATGCGGAAGCCCATCGCTTCACCTGCTTCGTATTCAGCAGTTTGCACGAGACCGCTATCATCAATATAGCTGTACTTGCCGTGAGTGATTCCGTCTAAAGCTTTATATTCGGAGCGAGCTGACTTCGGTGCACTGTAACCGAAGCTGTATTGTCCCAAGCTATCTTGGTAACTCATGGGGGAAGGATCCACAGATTTTGAATCGATTGGTACAGCCAAACTTCCTGCGGCTAGGCAGAGCCATAGCGCGATCTGTAATAAACAAATTTATTATTTGTAAAAATAATATTTAATATGTCAACTTTTAGTGTTTAATGATGTTTATTCTTTAAAATGCAGCGTGAATATTATAGTTATAAGTATTGTATCACATATTACACTAAATCCGATATTTTAGTTTCATAAACAAGTTGAATTGAAAATATTTATTTTTTATTTATTATACATTCATCTAAAACTCATAAATTATACTCGTATTGATAATCCACTGTTAAATTATTTACTTTAAGTTGTTTAAATAAATATAGCATTGCAGTTCTTTATTTGGTATATATTATTATATCAAAGAAAAAAGAAATATCATTTTATTTTTACTATCTTTTAATTTTCATTTTATTTAAAAAATTTTATTGCAAAAACGTTACTTAATGTATTGTGGTTCAAGGTTTACAATAATTTGTACAATACAATTGCTTTCTGCATTTCTAACTTTTAATTTTTGTATAGTTTTATTTTCTTTTTTTATAATACACGTATTTTGATATTAATAGCTGAATATTTAAGGAGCTTCAAATGCTTAGAAAATTCATTTTATCAATGCTCTCTAAGAAATCGCCAATCAAAATAACCGAACTAATCGCACTAAAACCCGGAGCACACATTCACTTCACTGATAGTCCTAAAATCAAGAGCACGATCAAGAAGAGCACAGTCAAGCAGGTAAACACTCTACTCACAATCGCGATGGGCTTCATCCTGCTCTGAAAAGCGGCTCGATAAGCGATCAGAACTCGAGTATCATAAAGAGTTGTGGCGCCGATCAGCTTTATATACGCCACCCTACTCAGCTGCCCTCGAACGGTGCACTTTCGATCTTTTCCTCCCCGCGTTTATAAATGGACCGGCGAGCGACGCAGGCGGTCTTCCCGAGGAACAGGTTGCTTATATATATATATATATATATAAACGCTCAAGTCGGGTGGAAGGCGATTCAAGGTCGGGCATCTGGGTAAACCGGACTGCTGCTGGCTCTCTGCCCTCGCTTGCTGCCCAAAGATTTTTCCTCGAAGAGGATACGGGTGAGAGTCGACGCCTCCGGGGAAAAGAGAAAGACAACAGCTCGAGGCCGTCTCCTATCCCTTTCGACGGGCTGATATTATCGGGCGCGGCGTCTGCGGATTATTATTGTTTTCTTCGCTTTCGCGGGATATCGGCTTATTATGGCTTTTAGGAGCATTTGCTGGCTTCGGATGAACTGGTGCAGGGTGATGCTCGGCGATGATTCGCCGGTAAATATAGATCGGCAAGTTCGAGATCTTGAGGGCGATACGGGGATCGAGTTGTTGTGTTCGTGTGCATTTCTGGATTTAACGACCGCGAGTTAGCCAGCTATAAAAATTACGTAAAAATAAATTTTGCATTTTGAACGCTTTATTTTTAGCTCGACTAAAATGAAGTTGCGCTTTTTATTATTCATATATAAGTTTTATTGATTTAATGAGAATGTATGAACTTACGCTTTATTAAATTTATGTAGTCTATATTGAATATAAATTTAATTAATTGTCGTATTCAGTTGTTCAATTTGTCTAACATAAAATTGGAGCACAAGAATTATTCCTCACAAGAATCTAATTAATGTTTAAAAGCACTGCAGAAAATTGGAAAATCCATATCTCATTAACAAAATTATATTATGCTAATTAAATTTCATTATTATCTTTGATCAAGATATTTACAAAGCAAAATCTGTTTCTACAAGTCTATAACAACTTTTATTTTTCAACTTTCGGATTACAGTTGTGACATAAAAAAATGCAGTACAATAAAACTGCGTGGGCGGTGATTTTGTTCGACATATGATTGAAAACTTTTTTATTGAAAGTTTATTAAAAAGAAGGACAACTCTGTCCTGTCAGGATATTAATCTAGAATTTATTATGTATGTTTTAAAATTTTTTGCCAATATTCAACAACTTCTAAATTGTCAGTAGATTATAATATAGTTAATCTTTATATCCGCATGCAATATGTTGTTTTCATAAGAGAATAATATTCAGGAAAAGAAAATATATTATGCAAGTAAACTATTTTAAAATTATTTACATACATATGGCTATTTCAAGACGATCAGATTCTTAATCCAGATATCTTCTTGGATAGACCCAAACCTTAGAATTTAATAGATTTCTTTTTCCTCTGCAGCAATATTTATCACCTTGCATCACTTAATTGTGAAAACCCGCTCAAGATGCCAAAGACCTACCGAGAAAAAGCGTTTAGGTGGTCCCTGTTTAATCCATGACGCACCGCGCGGCTTATCTGCGTGACGAGGAGCGAGAGTGTCATATCGATGGAACTACATAACTTTGTTGGCATAATGATCGAGATCGACGTAAGAGTCGCGAGAAGTGCGCTGATTTAAGATTACATCGGTGACCTTGATATGAGAAATGAAGCAGCTTCCACGCATTTGACTTGCTAAAAGGATGTGAAAGGGTCCCGGTGCCCAGCGATTTACTGATGAATATTGACAATAAAAGGTGGGATCGTATATCATTCTGAATTTTTAAAAGGTTCATTTAATGAATTACACTGAGAGAAATGTTCTATTAAAAATTACTATAATGTAGTAATTTTTAGTAATTACTATATATATTATAATTTATAGTAATTACTATATATAGTAATTTTTAGGATAATTTTTAGTATTACATTTCTCTCAGTGTATGATTGATTTAATTGATTATTTAAAAATTTATTTAGTTAATTAAATAAGTATAAAAGCAAATATTTGTGTTTTTAAAAGATAAAGTGAGCTGCGTAAATTACGATTTTAATTAATTGTTAGTTAATTCTGTGTCGTTATTGACTCAAACAAAAATTTATTTATTTTAGATGTAAATAAATATTTTAAATAAATATCTATAGCAGAATTAGGATTAATTCAGATTAATTCAAAGACTTTAAATTTAAAGAGATAACACTGAAACGGCAAAAAAATAATTTGTTGAGCAGGACCTTGTAGTAATCGTAAATAAGGGTGCTATCGTGCGAAGTCTTAATGTTACATTAATGAGTAAAAGTTAATGGCCCATAAACAGAAAAAAGTAATAAAAAAGTGCTGGTTCAATAATTTTAGTGGTATACGGTAGGCCGAGTTGAAAAAATTGGCAAAGAATGTTCAGGAAGATCCTTATGTTACTTTGACTGTTATTGTCAGTAACTACGGCTTTTTTGCTTTATGAAATTATATTTCAACTATTGATAAACTAAAAGAGATCTCTGAAGCTATAGAAAATTTAGTTGTTGCAGATAATAATAATAATAATCCTCCCATATTTCAATAAATATAATATTATCGGTGGTATAATATCTAATAACATGTATTAGAACTCTCACAATGAAGAAACATCAATTAGTGAAAAAATTTCAAGGGCAACTGTAATTGCCGGATCATTAAAGTGGGTTTTAAATTTATCTTGTAAAATTTAGTAGCAACTAAGAAACAATGTATCAATATAATTCGTAAATTCAGTCTGATATGATTACATTGATGAAAATAACCTTCGATTCGTAAATAACATCTTAAAAAAGAAAGGTATAAAGAGCAAAAGTACCTCGGTGCCTGCAACTACAGTAATTTTATACACTGTACCTATATATGTACTCTTTTATTTATCCTTATTTATTGATACCGTGTCCAAATTATATATGGATTGCAATAACATATAAATATTACTGGAAGAATACGTTTTTAAAGGTATTCCTTTGAATTCAATTAAAATTGTGATTCTGATATTTTTAATAGTAGATAAAAGAAAAAGTGTTTGTACCGATTATAAATCATCAAGTACGTAATATAAAAAGTTAGAGAAATATTATATTAATTTAAGTTTTGAGAAAAGCTAATGTAAAATTAAGAAAAAAAATACGCATAAGTATGAAACTATTATAAATTTTGGTTGCGATGATAGTTCTACCAACTTGGAGCGAAGTTGAACTTATAGCGCTTTCCACAAAATGTTAAATCTATATTCTTAATTTAAAATTATCTTATATGTTTTTTAAAATACAATACACAAAATTCTGTTGTCTTTTCCACTCGGAAACATTATAAAAATTTCAAGCACAGATTGATTAAAATTAAAGTAATTTTCAAAAAATGAAGATTTCAATACGTAAAAATAAGTATGAATGTTATAAATTATTTGAATGGTATTTGGTAGATCCAAATTTGATAAAAAATTTGGAAATGTTTTTTTTCTCTTACAATTTAAATTCGTGTACGAATACATCGTGTTCGTAAGGACAAATCGTTCAATTTTTTACCTGTATGTGAGAACTCGCTCTTTTCATTATAAGAAAGGTCAACTTGCACATATTGTGTAATGGATTACATATTAAAAAAAATTATACGTTTTTAGCTCTAATTTCTTACTCTTATTTTTGCAAAATATTAAAAAGAAAAATGAAATAAATAATTTTTTTTAGCGCAAAGCTATACGTTCCCTAAAACTTAGTAAGTGGAGTATTAAAAAAATGCAAAAGGAAAGGATAAAAAGAAAACTCGAATATAAATGAATTATTTTCGCATGTATTTCAATTTGTGAACTTCCTCATTCCATGACGTAGCCAACCAACTCCACCTCTCCGTTACTTGCGACTATAATCCACGTAAAATAAAAACCATCCACACAGGTGATCGCATAAAAAATTAAAAAATCTCAGGTAACACAGTGGTGTATCGAAAAGTCAGCACTTCCTCGTTAAAAAAATAAACGAGTACTCGTCGGGGCACCAATCAGATTTATATCTCTCCAAGAACGATTGAAAAAAAAGAACTATTGAGGTCCGCATTCACGCATCTTGCCATCCAGACTTGTCAGCTTAGTAGACGAGGCCGTAATTCCTGGCGGCTTCGGCGGCCTGGACGAGCCTGTCGTTGATGTGGTGGGCGGCGTGTTCGGCCTTGGCGAGAGCGACCTCGGGGGTGTCGAGGGGGCGGCCGTCGGGTCCGATGACTCCGGCGTGGCTGGCGTAGGCCAGGGGGGCTGCTACCGGGATGGCGGCGGGTACGAGAGCTGGAGCGGCGGCGTAGGCAAGAGGGGCGGCGGCGTAAGTGCCGGCGGGGATGAAGAGGTCGGCAGAGCGAAGGGCTTCCTGCTTGAGGGAGAGCTTCTCGTTGATGTGGGCAGCGGCGTGCTCGGCCTTGGCCAGGCTCACCTCGGCGGTGTCGACGACGCGGCCGTCCGCTCCCAGCTGGAAGATCGATTTCGGCATTAGATTTGGGAATGTTAAAACTGATATTGTTATTGCGGAATGATGTGGAGTGCATTAAGAAAGAAGATGATGCAAACGTTTCATGTATTGAGTAATATTGGTCACAAGTTTCCTTAAACGTGCAAGCTATGGGTGCTTTGTTCTTGCATCCGTATCTTACAAAGGGTATTTTATACAAATTTTTGTCACCCTTTAAATGATTCTTTTCATCTTATTTTTTTAATTTAAACATCTCAAATTTAATAAAAATCATTTCGTCATTCAAGTTTAATTAATATTTTCTATACAACTCAGATTTCAAAGTATAAATGATCAAATTTGCAATTTCGAGTAGAATGCAGTAATGAATTTGAAAAATGAATTAAAATTGAATTTACCGGTGCTCCGGGGAGGATGGCGGTGTAACCTGCAGCGAGGAAGCCGGGCTTGGCTACAGCCACGGCGAAAACGCAGGAGAGAACTACGAGGAATTTCATTGTTGCTACTTGAAGTACTAGTCTTCGTCTGTTGAATCCTGGCACGGTCCGGGTGTTTTATACCCGCTCCGGCATTCCTCGCCTGTCGAGGAAATCCCGTTCGCGAGAAAGAGACAGACGAGAGCGCGAGAAGAGCGAAGAAGCAGGCCCGGCCCTTTATTCGAAAGAAAGGCAAGTTATAGCAGTAGTAGGAGGAGGCGGAGTAGCCGTAGTCGCATAACAACGCACATCCGCCTCCGTGGGCAATCGTAAAAAAGGAGTCACGTGTGCCTTCGAAAAGGCAAGGTGAGCTCTTGCGTCTGTGTGAAACGAGAGCGGAAAAAGGCGCTCACCCGCCCGAGCACCCCATCGCAAGCCGCCGGGCTTGTTACCTGACGCGGCGCGTGATATCTCGTAAGCACTTCCCGGTTCGGCGCGACCTTGCGGAGTAGCTAAGGTGTAGTGCTCGATTTTTCGGACGGCGCCGTCGCTCGAGGCGTTTCGCACGATGCAAGCAACTCGATTTTTAACGGGATTTAGCGGGAAACGGGGAGATGTATAAACGTTACGTGACGTTTTGCAGTTCGAGTAAAAAATGCTTGGGTGATGAAATTCTTAGGGAGAGTGCACTTGAGTGGATTGTAGTATGAGTACATTTCTAGTAAATGTAATAATAATGTAATCATTTCTTTTTGACAATGCTTTTATTCATTGTGCAAGTAAAACCAAAATAAAAATAATTTTAAAATTATTGGTTAAATTTATTTTTTATTTGCTTTTCATTCACAGTCATTTATTAAATTACTTGAGGAAAAAACATTTAAATATTTTTTCAAGTAGCTGAAATATTCTACAATTCAGATTTACATTACGATGTTTAAGATGGCTAAAACAATTCTTTCATTTAAATTATCTTTTGGAATTTTAAATGTAAAAGTCATTATTGTTTAAAGGATATCTGTCCATAAATATAAAATAAGTTAAAATATACAGGATGTTGAAATCGCCTTGAATTATTAGATCATTAAAGCTTTATTCACACAATTTTTTCGGGATTTACAATATTTCTGTTTATGTTTTTTACATCAGTAAATTTTTAAAAATATCTTTTACGATTTGTACTTTTTTAAACATGAATTTGTTTTTCATACGACAATCTAACAATTATTAAGAAATTTCAAAATAATGCATTCTTTATTCCTTCGTTAAATAGAAGCAGTCAAAAAAACGTTTGTAACAAAGAATGATCTTCATATATCAATCCTCTCTCAGCCTCGTAAGTACTGCAATTTCGTCACAACCCACAACGCATAATCGTTTTCAACCTTGCCAAGTGTCTATTTTTTCATCTCAAAGCGCAGACTCACGCAGCTAACCAGCTTACTAGAAAGGTTACGCGTACCTCCGTGAAATCTAACGCAGCGTCCACCAAAAGCTCCGCGCAGCCAATAACTAACGAGCTCTGTCCCTTAAACCGAAATCTTTCCGTCCGTCAAGAGCCTGCGCTTCTATACGTTTTTCGGCCACCGGTTGTTTGCGTCAGACTAGCCTAGCGCATTTTAATGCGGCCGAAAGGGAACGCGAGCCGTTAAGAAAATCGATCTCCGCCGGTCGCGCGAGCCGCGATTTCGTAATCGTAAAGAGGCTTGACAAAGTGCAGCAAGCGTAATGAACACGCGGCGCGTAATCCCCTTGCGTGAAAATCTAGCGCGTCCAATGTCAAGTGTCGGGTGTTCTATGGAGTTTCCTGATGCATTCGCCGCGTTTGCCGTCATTTTTTTTTTTATAGCCAGGAATGTATTTAAATCGAGTGTCGCGAATCTCGGACACTTAGTTCCAGCGACGTTAGCTGTGAGCGAAGAATCGGTCGGCTTGAAGTGCAGTTACAATGAAGGGCTTCGTAAGTACAGACTTGAATGAGAGATTCCTCATTTTTCGGTTAACTTTTTACTCAATTTTAAAATACCAAGTTTTAACTTTTTTTATTTCAAGCGGCCTTTTACAAAATTTAAATTAATCTCAATCAATCAAATGCATCTAGTTGAGAAGGCCTCGCTTTGCATCTAATTTATTTTTCATTTAAATTCAATCAGTCAAACCATCTGAAAACTGAAATCACTTTCTACCGTAACTTCTCACTTCCAGTTAATTTTATCCGCCCTCGTCTCGGTGGCAGTGGCCGCTCCAGGGGTTCTTCAAGCCTCACCCCTATCCAACCTGCAGGCTCATGCATCAGCCTCTGCGAGCGTCTCCTCGTTGCCCCAGCAATTGTCAATTTTAAGACTCCTGCCGAATGGAGCTCTGAGCTCCGACGGCAGAGTCCTTGATTCGCTCGAGGTAAGCTCATTCATTATTCATTATCTGCTGTTAGAAAGATCAGTTTTTTTTTCGTTCGGAGCGTGGAACTGTATTTTGACAGCATTCAGGAAGCGGAGGAAAGTGAGGAAACTGTTTTTTGATTAATTGACCAGGAACTCTTTATCGGCTAATATAATCGCGTTTTAATTGTTGGTATGCAATGCAAGAAATTCGTATACGCAATTATAACGTAGTTCAGTTAAAAATAGTTCATTAACATTTAAACAATTTATTGAAAAATTATTTATAACAATTTTTATAATAAATATTTAAGTTTGATCGTAACGGTTGTACTAACTGCAACTCGTTAAAAAAATTTAGTAATTGCATATTTTACCACATTCTCACAAATTCTTTTCTTCATTATAAAAATCTATATTGCTTGACAGTTAAGCTTAGCCAAAGCCGAGAATCAACGTCAGCGCATCCAAGCCAATTTGGCTAATGATCAGCTTCTTGCGGCTTCATCGAGCATCTCCTCTTCCGCGGCTCCACTTTTACAAAGTGACAGACGAGCTCTCGATGCTGCTGAACGTAACGAACAGCTGAGATTAGCCAGCCAGACTGTTCAATCCGTAAGTTTGAGTAAAAATTTTTGATAAAAGTTCTAGATATCGGATTCTACATCAGTTGTATAATTACATTAATGCAAGATCTCAAAGCAGTTTTTTTTAAAAAGAATTAACTAAATTTAGAAGTAGGACGTCAATAAAATCCGAATTTTTCTTATAATACAATAAATAACATTACTCAAATAATTTCCGTTTGAATTATATTTATTTAATTATGAGCCGAAAAATAAGTTTCAGTAGTAACAGACAAGACAGGCAAGGCCCCACCGCCAATCGCACTTTGTCCAACTTCCAAGAAATTGATTTCTTCCTACAAATCTATGAAAAAATAGTCCAAAGCTCGAAAATCTCGAAACTCCAATCCAATAAATAACTCTTTGAATCTCAGGCCCAGCAGCAGGAAATCCGCGGCGCCAGTCCCCTGCTCTCGGCAACCCGCATCGCTCAGTCGCTGGCCAGCCTGTCACCGACAGGCGCCGCCAGCAGCTCCAGCGTCCAGCTTCTAGACTGGCCGGGCTCGCAGCAGCAGCTGCGCCAGAATCTCCTCCTCGCCCGTGGAAACGCCAGACCGTTGAGCCTCCAGGCCAGCGGTCTGCCGCTGATCATCGACGGACAGATTTTGGCTTTGTGAGCGATTAGACGAGTCGGATGATTGTAGTGACGCTGGAGAAGAGAGGCCGATCGAGGATTGGAAATTTTTTTTAAGCAATCGTTTTATCGGAAAGGGTCGGAAATAAATGTTTTCCGTTGTTTTGGAACTTTCGCTTTTAATTCGGTCAGTTTTTTAGATGTGGAAATTTTTTTTTTTATCTAATTTGATGGCTCTCTTTGCAGTGTGACGTAGTGTATGAGTATACGATTTTTCTAAGTTTATAAGATGCAAATTGCAAATAATTATATGAATAAAAGTTACATGATCGGATATTTCATATTAAAAATTTATCGATTCTCGATCAATCAATTATTTTATGTAATTTATTGTGAGCAATCATATCTGAATCACCTCTGAAGTTAATCGAAAGAGTTGAAAAGATTATTATAATGAAAAATGTTAAATAATATTTATATATGACAGTACGCATTAAAAAATATACGCAATTTTCAAAATATCGTTCAACATTTTAGCGAAAACCCCTTTATTTTACCTTTTCCATTACGCTAGATTTCGTTATTGTTAGAAAATTTCAAATTTATTTAAAGCTTAACTAGCTCCTACGCGTTGGCAACCAGCTTTGCAAGACTGCTTTATGATATCAGTAGTGCAGGGATTTGAAATGCGGGTAGACATAAATCTTGTATAAGCATGTCAGGATTACCTAATGAAATAATCGCAAGGAGTACTCTTAACATCATGTATTAGAGAGTTAAGAGACGAAATTTCGTTCCTCTTATTAACGTAGCAATCAGCAAAGTCAAACACAAAAATGGCATCTAAACGTTGGTATAGTGTTTCTTAGTGTATAAAGTACATTATCGGATCGTAGTTTTAAAAATTTTTTGCTTCTTGCGAACAAGAGAAAGTGTTAATATATCGAAGACACTCGGAGCAACTTAGTTTCCGCCTATTTTTGTTTAATTAATCAATTTTCTAAATGATAACGGAATAATGATACGAAAATAACATAAAATAAAGTTTCATCATTTTTATAATAAACTAGTTGTTTCTGTTTATATTAAAAATGTTTCAAACACAAAATTATTTTTAATTATGTTTGCTATAAAAGCAATAAATATATTATTTTCTGCATAGAAATATATAAACATCGAAAATAGAATAATTTTGAGCAATGTATAGTTTTTTTTGCAAATAACTTTTACAAATTATTATCTAACTACCTACAAGAAAATTTTAATTTACAATTGAGCCTGAAAAATATAACTACTTAAAAACACAAACGCAAAATCTATTATTTAATTTTATTTGCACTTGTTTTTCAAATTAGTTAAAAGTGCAAAATCATCAAAACAAATTTCTATTAATTCAATTATTCATATGTTTACATGATCGAACAGTTTTTGTCAGTCGCAACAATAAAAAGAGATGCCTTAGCTATTACAGCCTGAAACCATCGAGCCTGAGAAAGAAATCAACTGATCGACTTTATGAAAAATGCATGCATGTACAAGCCTCGAGATCAGGGTCGGGGTGTCAGAAACCTCCTCAGCAGGAAACTTTCATTGCGGTCCGTCAAGGTCGCGCTGTCGACAGTATTCCATAATGGAAATTCAGAGCGCCGGTTCCAATTGCTGTATAGTCATCTTGCTGCTCAAAAACGTACTTTATTGGCTTCTTAGAAAATAGTCTATTTGTAATTGGATTCACCGTGAAAAAATGTCGATTTAAAATTAGGAAATATTTCATCCTGTTGTACACGGAAAAAATAATTATGTAATAAATTAGTTTTTTCTTGATACTTTATATTTAATGAATTTTACGAGGAACTGAGTTTTATTAGAGTGGAATGTTCTATCTTATCATTTCTAATTTCTAATAAATTAAAATAATTATATGTAAAAACACCTTTGTGCATAGATAAATTTATAAATAAAATAATTGTGAAAAAGTTTAAGAAGCAGAAAGTACGTGTTGTGGTCGTATTAAAAATATTTTTTAATGCATTGTTGTAAGTTATTAGCCTTTTATCCTTGGTATGTTAAATTCCAACAATAAAGGCCGCAATACTTTCAGTTACGTAAAAAATAAGAAAATAAAAACGTATGTAAACAAGCACTTGAATATGTATATTGTTCAAAAAATATGTAATAAAAATTGGGAATTATTATAATAAATTTATTTAATAAAGTTAATCAATAAAATTTTAGTGAAATTTGATAACACTTCAGCAACTTAGGTCTATCAAACATTTTATAATATATTTATAAATTGATAAAATTCGGTACTATTAATTTTTATGAAAAAAAAAGTAAAAATTCTTATTTGAAAAAAATAATATATATATTTTAGTATATTTTTGTTATAGTGTACATTAAGTCTAAAATTATATAGCTGCATTGTCATCGGTTTCAAACTCAAAAAACATAATGAATCAGCTCAGATTTTCCAGGTACTTCTAAAAATAGGAACAATATTAAAATATTGTCAGTTAATCACATAGCGGGTAAACCGGTTTTATGTAACGATATAAGTAAAGGGCGCCATGAAAATTGGCAGGTTATTATTGTAAGCGTGTATAAGTGATCATAAACATAATTAAAATATGGAGTATTTTTTATAATAATACATACAATAAATAAGGCTTCTTATATTCATGTAGAATGACCAAACTTGAATGCTAATCAACATTTTTTGTGAAAGTATCTCTTTGTTTCAATAATTTCAAATCATTATAATTAAATTCGAAAGTTAAAGTAATAATAGAAGTATTTTTGCTGTTATAACTGCATACGGTATCAAATAAAATATCGCGTTTTAAACAAGTTTGCATCATTCGCAAACATAAAATTATCTTTACACAGCAGAATAAAAATAGATTAATCTCCGAGTTTCCATCGATTTCTTCACCATTTCTTCATTGTCAAAGAATCTTTTTCAGTTGATGCAATATCCAAGGCAAACGGGAATCATTACGTTACGTATGCAACTCTAAATATGCGTAACTAGACTTTGAACCATCGAAATAAAGAGAAACACAAATTTAAATAAAGAACACGTTTTTATCCACTTTTGAAAATATAAAATTTTCTATTTATGCTAATTTTTGAACGCGCAGTTGTTTTAGCTTCTAACTTCCTACATTAAGGTACTCACATATAATTTGATCACGTCCGCGTCGCATGTTCTCCTTGACTTTCACACCAAAGTGCAAAATACAAGATCTTTCGAATTTAGAGTGCAAATTTTTCAAACTCACTAACCCCCGACAAAGCTAAAATTTTACAAGACAAGCGCTGAAAACGCAGGCTAAAATCAAAGTCCCAAGCCGCGAGTCAGTGCCCAACGTATCCAAGCTACTGATTTTTCCCAGGCCTGCATTACCGTAACAGGTGATTTAATGCAGCGACGTCTTTTTGCCTTAGTGCACACATTCCAGACTGTATGTTTAGGTTTAGTATCGCACATAGAAAGTGCCGCGGAGTCCCGGGCCCGGTAAAAAAAAAAAAAAAAAAAAAAAAAAATCGGGCGGCGCGCCCGTATTTGCGACGGAGCTTCTTGCTAAGGCTCGGACTCGCGGAAGCTTGGACTCGCGCCTCGAGTGTGAAAATCGAAATTAACGGCCGGTTTCTTGTGGCGCCAGCGCGCTCACTTTGCCAATATCGAGAGCGTGTGTATTGTATATATGTATGTGCGTGGAGAGAATTCTGCGGCTTGGCCCCTGGCAAATGTTGTCGAGCTGTGTTTCTGCGGCTCCGCTTAAACGGCTGAATTATGGAGCACTTTATTTAGGCGGCTGGATTATTGATTATTTAATTAATATTTTAAAAAGTTTGGTTTTTTGTGATGCGGGTTATGGAAATATTATAAATTATTCTATTATGAAAACGGAATGGAAAGGTATTGAAAGATCGAATTTATTCATTTTTAAATTCACTTGAATCGTACATGATTTTTTGATGTGTTTTTAGATTATTAAGGAGTAACAGTTTTTGTGGTAACTGCATAATCAGAGTTCGTTTGACTCCCGAATTAAAAGTGTACAATTCAAAATGCGAAACTTTAGAATTATTTAAAAAAAATTCTATCGCTCTATTTAAAAGTGTTCTCCATTCTTTTTAAAATAAATTTAAATATTTTCAAAGCAAGTAAATAATAAATCACATAATACATAATTTTCTAAAGAACCAGTAAAAAACTTATAACTGTTGTTTCAGCAATTCAATGAAAACAGACCTGTGCGTGAACTTCTAGGTCGGGCCGAGCATGTCTGCATGATCGAGTTGGGTAGAGCGGTTCGGCGATGTCATAACACCTTTGTCCAGTCGTGGCACTACGTTATTATCAGAGCAGACCATTGCTCTAGGTGACGTATTTCGTAATGAGCTATAAATAAAATTGAGATGATAATTGAATAATAATCACGATTTAAAATACGAACAGAGCGATAAGTTTGATTAACGAAAACTAGGTAATAGCAACTGGTTTTCTAACTTTACCTCTTAAATTTTAAGAATAATTGAACTTGAATGCTATTGAAAAGTATGAAGGCTGATTTCACCTCCGACAACGTAACATGCTACTCGCCTCACAAGTATAATCAATCTCTGCAGAAAACGACAGTTTTCAATTGGAAGCAAAAAACAAAATATGCTCATATACGCGAATCTCTTCATCTCTCGAAATCGAAAATCCACCAGCGGTGATCCTTAACCCGCAATTCGATCCCTATCGCGCTCGCAACACTCGGCATTACACGCCGCCACGATCCTCGCAGGTGATACACATAATTCCTGGGTCGATCGAAAGCGGAATATCGCCGAGCCGACGAGTGCGTAAGAGGTGCCTCTCAGCAGTCGTTCCGCTATCGGCATCCGTCCTGGCGACACGGGGAGCGATTTCAGAGATGGAAAAGAAAGAGACCGTTGCGTTGCACGATGACTATCGTCCCTCTCTCTCGCGGCCTTCCCCGAATCGGCGATCTGCCGCCGTTTGGCAATCGCGGCGTCGAAGCTCTCCAATTCTTTTTTTTCTCCTCCACGGCGCGCATCGACGTACACCGCCGAGCGGTGTCGATGCTTATCCGCGACTCGTGTATAATTAAACGGTTACTTTATAAGAGATCTCGGATACGGGGAAACGTAACGCTTGGAGCTCGCGAGCATTGTTTTGGAATGCAAGCTATTTGATGATATCGCCGCGACGGGTGAAAACGATTTTTTTTTTTTTTTTGTTGTTGGCTCATTTTTTCGACTACTAAGATTTTGTTTAAATGATTTTTTTTGGTTTGCAGTGGTCGAGCAGCAGATTTTAGGATGTTTTTTTTTAACACAAAGGTTGTGTGGTACTTCGAGGGGATTATTATTGACTATAAATAGACGCGTGTAATGCTTTGTTGAGATTCATGCAGCTATTGTGATGCGATTTTGCATATAATCGTGAATATTAACCAATCGCTTCGTATGAATAGATTTATTGTGATAGTACAGTTCATGCCTGAAATTAATCAGTCGATAAAAGCTAATTCAAGGTGGAAGATTATCTCAAAGGTTACTTATGATGATTATTGCTTTACGTTACTGGAGAGTTGAATTTTTATCTTTAACTGAATAAATTGTAGTTTTCATCGTCATCCTAATTAAAATTTAATACATTGCAACGAGCGATATTACCAAATCAATTGGACGTATCAAGGTAATAATAAACAATTGAATGTTTCAAAAATGTAACAAATATCAATATGCATACTAAGATAGGATTTCCTTAATAACGCCCTCCTTCAATAAAAATGATTAGTACGTATTTTCAATTTTAAAAATTGATTTACGACAAGAGAAAATCAATTGATTTTTAAAGAACTTCTATTTGTAATAAAAGGATTGTAATTTTAGAATTAACACGATACAAGGTCAAAAGGCAAACGGGAACACTGAAAAAACGATCCTCTTATTACAAAAGGATTCCTTTTGTAATAAGAGGAAATTCTTCTCAATATTTGTCCTAGCG
>UCOM01000463.1:0-79003 GCA_900474385.1 Ormyrus pomaceus
ATTGCGCATCGGTCTGATATATCAAAAAATCAAAACAAAAATAGAGATTATTGTATTGTAAAAATTAACCCTCAATATAGGTTATGTTAAAATAAACGAACTTAGAATTTCTTTCAATCGTTCACAGAGGGCACCTCGTGTACGTTCTGATGAATACCGCGACTTATGACAGAAAAATAAAGAGCGGGAACTTTGAAAAATTATCTATATCTACGCAGGAATAGAGCTCTGAAGCCAATTTCAAAATAAATTGATCAACAAAAAAAGAACAGTATGGAAATTATTTACCGGGCTTGTACGCAAAGATAATTCTTATACATTTAACCCTTTTTTCTTTTCTATTCAATAAAGCACTACAAAACTTTATATTTTTGTCATGCGTAATGTCCTATGCTGCTAAAATTTTACGGTATTGAACAGCAAAATAAGAAATATACTAGAAATAAATTTGTTTTTATGTAAATTGTAGGCAATAGTAATCATATAATTCTAAATATTTGTGGTAACCAATAGAGAGTTGCACGGTTACAAGGCGAATCAGAAATTACATGGTGTAATATGCGCTACTCATGAACCTGCCATTTATAATTTCATATAGCGTAATTTCCCTTTAGGTTTTGCGACCCTTTTGATTGATACATAGTATTTACAACTAAAATAAAACGCGAGTATCGAATTGGTACAACCAAAATTCACAAGTGAATTTATTATCCCTTCCAGTCCTCTGAAAATCCGCGAGAACGGAGCTCGAATTGCACCGTGATTTCGATTTTTTTTTGTAAGCCCTAATTCGACCAAAGTTGGTCGGGACTATCCGAATCGTATAGTATAATATCGTATAGAAACGAAGGGTCCACGCCAAAATTCTTTATTTTCATGGAACCGCTCTAGTCGGATTATACGCTGCAAATGTGTTAAAAAGTAGAAATTAATAATAATATTTGTCGGTTATACAGGGTTTGTTGGAAAATAGTTGCAATTATCTATTCTTTTTGTGTAATAATGCAAGAGTCTTAAGACTTCAAATTTACTTGCCATTTGTTCATAGAACTATTCCTCGAAACTTTTTTTTTACCTTGAAACTTTTTTTTTTAGTTAACCGCCCGAGCCTTCGCTGGCCGGCGCGTCGGCTTGCACCGTGACTTCGATTATTTTTTTAGGCCCTAATGCAAAGAAAGTTGGTCAGAATTACATATGATACAATTACAAAGCAGTGGGGTATTTATTTTCCCTTACAACTGTCTAAAAAGGCAAGAAAAACGATCTCGAAACTTTTTTATCAGTCAACCGCCCGAGCCTTCGCTGGCCGGCGCATCGACTTGCATAGTGATTTGGATTATTTTTGTAGGCCCTAATTAAAGGAAGGTTGACTAGAATTACGTACGATACAATTACAATTCAATTGGTTTTTATTTTCCCTTACAACCGTCTAAAAAGGCAAGGAAAACGATCTCGAAACTTTTTTATCAGTCAACCGCCCGAGCCTTCGATGGCCGGTGCATCGACTTGCAGAGTGATTTGGATTATTTTTGTAGCCCTAATGGAACGACAATTGGTCAGGATTACGTATGCTACAATTACACAGCAATGGTGTTTTAATTTCCTTTACAACAGTCTAAAAAGGTGAGAGAATGAATCTTTAAAATTTTTTATCATCAACCGCCCGAGCCGTCGCTGGTCGGTGCTCGTTTTTTGTATATCGATTTCGAAATATTTTTTACGCTCTAAATTATCCAATATTGTTTGGTATTCCAAAAGGTACAACGACAATGCAGTCGTGTTTTGATTTTCCCTTCAAGCCGACTGAGTACTCGAAAGAAGTCATGCGACGTACGTCTTCAGACCTCAACGACGTATGCTAGAGGGCTTAGGAGTCTTCCAGAAAACAAAAGCTATCTGATGCTTTCAGTACATATGTTTGTATGGACATGAAGAATGGAAGTCGGATGGAATTTGGTTGGGTAAGTTATTTATTACTCATCATTATTTAATTTCTTTTATTTGCTGTTAATGTGAAAAGCAGATAGCTTTGTGAGAATAATACTAGTGAATTTCATCCTTTTCAACAGCTTTATACAGTTCGCAACATGGGAAGAAATTGCTATAATGGAAACGGCAAGAAGAAGTACAGAAAGTGGGTGCTTTCTTCAAAGAAAGGATGGCGTAGGATTAGGTAATTTGAAACGCTTTATTTTTTGCTTTGTGATGTTTTGTGACAACGGCAAAAATTTTAATCTCCGGAATAATCGAATATACTTTAACACGAAGTTTTTAATGCATTAAGAAGTATAAGAAGTACTTATTCTTCTTAATTTTTAGACTGCCGCCAAACCACTGTAGTGGCTCAGATATTGGTCAGACCTTTGTCCTAGTAATTTAGGTATCTTGTGTATGGGTTTTTATTGCAAATCTCGCGACTTTTCGACCTCAACAATGCCGGCTGTCTAAATGTTAATAGTTCTGGTTTCTGGTTAATTACCTCCGTAAGTTAAAAGAGAAAATTATTGGAGAATAAAAGTGAGATTTGGTATTCGAAAGATAATAAATAAATGCAAAAATCATTAAACCTGTATAATAATCTTCAGTAATGAAGCTTTTTTTAATTGCTCCTTTCTTCGTTTAGTAACATTTTTACCAGCGCTTCTTGGTCGCTGCTTGTTGCTCTAATTATTTTTTTGTTAGTCTTGTCTTATAGTTTCTTTAAAATGTTGCTTATCATTGGAAAATGGAAATAAATATTTCCATTTTTCAGCTAATTGTAGTGAAATATTGTTATTAATATTTAAGATAAGGCAAAGTTTATTTTACTTATTTCGAGATTAGGAAACCAAGGATCTCAGTTAAAGATTCACTTTTTCAATGACAGCATTTTTTAACTTTATTTACATGTAGGCAAGCGAAAAAGAAGGCACAAATAATAGTGGACGATGGTTTTGCGAGGTTGGTAAGTTCTAATGTTTCTTCTAATTTTGTAAATAATTCTTGTATCGACAGTAACTTTAGTCCATCTAATGTTCATAATAATAAGAACATTAACGATAACACAATTGAAGGTCCTACTTTTAAAAATCAAAAGGATTATAAAAATGATTCAACTTGTAATGTATTGAAAAGTTCGGATAACGGCGTTAATCCTTTGGATTTAAAAGTCATTATAAAAGATGAACATGATTATGCAAACTTAAGCATATTACAAAATGTTAATGTAGACATGAATGGTTGTTGGACAGATTGTGCTGCAGACTGTAATGCACAGTTCATTGAAGTTTCGTATTCTTCTCCGATAAAAGAATACACTGATTTTAATGACTTAACTTATGATCCTCTGAAATGTATTGAAGAATTTGTAAATAATTTTGGTATTAATGAGAAAATTATAACTGACAATGATTGTAAAATACTATCAGAAATTGATGAGGTAAATAAACAATTATTTGACAATCAAACAAATTTTACATACAACCAGGATTCAAATTCTTGCATTAAAAATAAAGAGATTTTTTCAATGAATATGTCAAAAAAAAATCATTGGAAACTGTCAGTTTACATGTGCAAATGACATCCAATGAAAATATAGGAATTGTAAATATTTCAAAATCTTGCGATAAAAAAAATAAATACGTGCATACTCTCAATTCAGAAAAAGAGCATAAGTATTCGAGAACTCGATTAGACGAAGTATTAAACTGCACGTCTAAGTCAATTCAAGAATTTCATAATGATGATACTCACAGTAACGTTCATGAAATATTTGCAAAAGAGTTATGTAAAGATAGCAACGAAATAGCAAATACTAGAATTCGAGATATAGTAGATTTTGATTACGTTATGAAAGAAATACGTCGAACGTATGAAGATCATGCAAGATTTACAGGATGTTTATTTGAAGATTGGGTAAATGTCACTGAGAAAACTAAAAGAAAAGGCATGCTAACTAGGTTTCTTTTCAGATGTAATGCATGCAATTTTACGGACTGCATTTTGTCTGATCCCGTTGATGATCCGCAACACATGAATATTGACAAATCAACTGTATTGGCTACAATGGTAACTGGAATTGGTTTGTATCAATTGGAAAAGTTCTTGTCAGGTATTAATGTTAAAAGTATGACTGACAAAACATACATTTCAAATCAAAGTAAAATACTTGATAATGTTGAACAGACATCGCTTCATTTAATGAAATTGGCCGGAATAGAAGAAAGGAAATTTGCTTTAGAATCAGGCCATGTCACAAAAGACAATATACCTTACATAGAAGTGACTGTTGATGGAAGTTGGTTGAAAAGGTCCTATGGAAGCAATTATGATTCTTGTTCCGGTATGGGCTGTATTGTTGGTGTACGTACAGGAAAAGTATTGTTTTATGGAGTGCGAAATAATTATTGCACGGTATGTGCAAGAGCCGAAACGCTTAATAAAGCTCCTAAGGAACACAAATGTTTCAAAAATTGGAACAGCTATGCCCCTTCGACTGCTATGGAAGCTGACGTCATTCTAGAAGGTTTTAAATGTAGCGTCGAAATGCATGGACTTATATATAAAACTGTAATTACTGATGGCGATAGCAGTACTTTTAAAACTTTATTAGATAACAATGTTTACGGAAAATACGATATAGTGCCAGACAGAATTTACTGCACTAATCATTTACTGCGAAATCTGTGCAAAAAACTGCATGCAGTTGCTCAAACAACGCAATCAAAAGGTGAACCGTGAAAAGCTGGCTTCGTTACACTACGAAATACTGTAAAGTCTAATATTATGAAAATTAGACAATGTGTAGAAAATGCTGTATCGCATCGATTAGCTGAAACAACCGATTGGAAAATAAAAATAAAATTATTAGAAAAAGATATTAAAAATATACCAAGTCACGTGTTTGGAGAACATCAAAATTGCAAACAGTAAGGCTTCCAATGTCAAGAACATGCTTTTAATAACGAGAAACAAAATTTTGTCAAAAAAAAACAAGAAGTGAATTATGTTCCCAGCCTCAAAGATGTTCTTTTATTTCAAAAAATAGAAGATGCTACAAATCATAATTCACAAAACAATTAAAATAATAAATTGTCGAAAATCCGCTCGATTCATTCGGCAGGAAGACGCCCAAAAAAGTTGACTTGTGTTTCGACTCGATTCTCTAATATTTTGGCCAGGGAAACTGTCTAAATATGTCAGATTTATTCGAAATATACTTAGCATTTGTGTAGGTTATATTGGAATTAGAAAAATTGGAAAACAGTATGCTTTATTTATCAGCAAATCGTCGAAAATCCGCGCGGATGACTCGATAAGAAGACACCAAAAATGTCGACCAGCGCTTTCGGCTCGATTATCTGTTATTTTAACAAGGGAAACTTAAAAGTAAAAAATATATTTTTAGAATGAGCCCCACCATCGCTCATCCTCGTGAGACGCAACCAGGAAAGTGATCGTCTTTACTTTGCTCACGTACTTAGTTTACTGTTTTTTTCTGTACTGTATTTTATGTATTTCGTTATGTTGTTGGCAATTTTTAGTTTATTTTTCTATTTTTTCTAACTTATATGATTATAATAACGCTAGTTTTTTGCCTTTTCTGTTTTATTGGAAATAACGTTCTTCCTCAAATATTTCAATCAATATTTACCAATACAATAAGTTTTCTGATATATATGTTTGTACTTATTAATGTTGTTTTATCCTTTATAATGTTCGAATGTTTTTTGAGGAAACGACATTAGAGTTTCCGTTGTAACTACATGTACAAAATGATTTCTCATTATTTGTGAGTCGTCCGAATATTCTACGTTAGATGGATTTTCCCCTAATATAATACTCAAGGCAAATGCTGATGCAAAAACACCGCAGCTAGTTTCAGCATGCTGTGAGACTTTCATTTTCTCATATATTATATCTGTCTCTCTGATAGTAGGAAAACGATATTTTACATATGTCATTTCGTCACTTCTCAATGGGCCAAAAGACGGTATGCTGTCGTACACGTGCAATTTAGAACCATTAAAATATACCGTTCTCCAGTGACCTGTAGAAGTTCCTCCTATTATTTGAATGCCCACATCGAAAATAGGATCTGTATTTCTTGGCATCTGCATGAAATGTACACTTTGCATTGCTATATTAGAATGTTTTTTCAGAACACGGATAAAATAGTCGATAGCTTCATCTGTTAATAAACTTGAAGTTGGTAATACAATATTTATTACAGTTTGTAAATCAATAAATTGATGTTCTAAATGTATCTTTATGTTATTAATATCTTCATCAGTAGCAGGATTACATGAAATGAATTCTACTTCATTTTCATTGCCATTTAAAAATTTGAATGCATTAGTATGGTGCATTTTTACTACATTAACGTTTTGTTTTTCTGTTGTTTCGCAAATGAATTTCTTATCTGCTTCGTTGCAATTTTCTTTCACTTCAGAACATTCTTGTACAGTTTTACTTCTTTTACAGTGTAATTTAAATTTTTCATTGTAGTTGGTCACTTTGTGAGTGGTATTTTTATATCTTTTATTTCTCATTTCTTCTTTAGCAGCCAAAGTATAAGCAGGATCTCTGATAGGCATTTGTCGATTAAAGCGACTGTCAATAATTTCAGGTACCATGCAGTCTAGGTAGAATCGAACAAGTTTATTTTCCATTTTATTCAACCAAAAATTATCGTCTCTCTCGACTTTTGTCACTTTAAAGCTGTATGGCGTATTTATTATAAATAAACAATATTTTCTATTAGTGATATGTAATAATCCTTGGATTTGATAATAATAATTATGGTTCTTGTTCATTACCTCGATGTCTTTTTTACTAAAGCAATTCCTAACGTTCTTAATATTTTTAATAGCATCTTCAGCTGTTAAATTTGCAGCTGAATAAGGTGATTTTATTTCTATTAAGCCATCATCAATTAATCCATCTGATGAACCACCTAGAAATGCATGTTTTGCATCTATAAAAATACCGCATTCGACTATCTCTGCTTGATGACTTTGTTTTAATTTTTGTATCGCTACTTTCTCTTGCTCTATTCCATACAATATTGCAGGATTATCATCAAGGTGACTCAGTGGGGGAAATAAAATTTCTTTTACTTTGTTTATACAGCTTGTACGAGGTTGCCACCAACACGCAACTCCAAAATTCGATGCAGTGAGCATACTTTTAAGTATATTTCTCCATTCATTAGACTTCCTTTGCTCAAATGTTTCGCGTTCAATTTTGTCACGATTACTTTGATTGTCTTTCAATTTTTTCATCAATTTTTGCCGCTCGTTATCAAAGTCATTTACGGTCATATCCGGCTTTTGGCAATTTATTCCGTAAGACTTTTTGCCCACAGATCTTTTAAAAAACCTTACTTTTTCGGCGAAGCCTCGGGGGGCAATCACTCCGCCGGGAGGGAAGATCGACTTTCGTCCCTAGGTGTGTAATATACTATTTATAGAGATAATGGGCAGCTACAATACTGCAAATTTTACTTACCAATTGCTTATCGAATCGTACGAAGGATGCTGCATTATAATTGCGTACGAATACGATCTGAAAGCTGGATTGCTCTGTGAAATGAGTGACGACGATAGCGATAGCGTTGATTCTATTTTATTAGATGACGACGTAGTAGTACCACAAAAATTGTTTAAGCCCGTTTCGTCAAATAATCATTCGCAATGAATTTAAAAACGACAACTTCTTTCTCGCGTGATTTCCCGATTCAATCGGGAACAATCAGCAATTGCATTAAATGAAGAATTAAATATCTTAAACACGTGCTTAAATGTGGCGGTATTCTGCAAACATCTCAAAGCTATTGATAAAGAGATGGTGCAGATGGAAAAGTGCAACATCAGAGGAAAATTGACTTTAAGGGACCTTTTTGTAAATAGTGAAAACAAAATGAATAAAGTAAATTAAAGAAAAGTGTTGTTCTTTTTCTCGCGTGATTTCCCGATTCAATCGAGAACAAGCAGCAAGCATTAAATAAGAATTAAATATCTTAAACACGCGCTTAAATGTGGCGGTATTCTGCAAATATCTCAAACAGCTCAAACGGATAATGAGATTGTACCGATATATGCAATCGAAACAAGAGGGGGAATCATGGAAAAAAAAATTGGCCGTATTAGTCAATAATGAAAAGTTGAGGAATATGTGCGTAATATAATAAGTGCGCACAAAATTTTAAAAAAATTAGTAAATTTTTATCAAACTATGAAATAATGAAATTTATTATAAGCTTTTGTGGACGTGAATAAACACACTTGCTTTTTTGAAAGTGATTTCGGGAGCAATTATTAAGTGGTTCTCCTAATGTCTCCACGTATAATTGTAATAAAAATACATATATTACTTATCTCCATTAAGATTTCAAAAATTTTAAGGAAGACTATTTCAGTAATCGTTGTCGTAAGAGTGTACCACATATCCTGGTACGATGTCAGACTCGTCAAGACGAGATAATCAAAACTTTTGTAATATAACACAAAGTAGAGGGGAGTAAGTCAAGAAGGGTGAAACTGTGGTTCGGGCACACCGTATTTATGCTTAAAATAATACATTTCAATAGTGGGAAATAAATTTACTTAGTATATCCCTCTAGCGTTAGATAGGCGAACCCGAGATAAGACGAAAATAATTTCACAAAAACTTAAAACTACTCTCGCCTAAGGAAGGCTTAATTGGCAATTTGAGAAATGAAGTATCTGTGGTTTTTAGACTAGTAGAGATAGAATATTATTAAAATTAATTCGAAAAAGCTGACAATCAAGGTAAAATATGAATATTTTTTTTCTTTTTATGGTAAGGATTAAGAGTTAAACCTTGGTTCATTTATCAAAAAGATAATCTTCGATAATCGCGACACCAACAGTCACTTAAATAAAAAAAGTCAGTTGTTTGTCCTCTCAGCAAAAAGCCGAACAGGCCACTCGGCGCATCCCGATTCCCGCGTCCACTCTCAAAAATGAAAGTTTCGCCAGTGCAGCAATGTAGAATGACAATTGCGCTACTCGCGCTCTACACAAATATACGTGCATAAATTCCGCGATCTCGATGAGAGTTGAGAGAGCCAGCCTTTGCACTCACACATTTGCGCAAGCAGACTCACAGACAGCGGCAGCTCTCGCGCAAACTCCGCGCCGCCGTTGTAATGGTGAACGAGAGCGAACCTTTCCTCGGCGGGCGTTACAGCGCGTAAATATCAACAGACCGCTAGTCGAGAGGACAGACCGAAGCCCTCCGAACCACCTGCAGGAGATATAACCTCGGGAAAAGCCGTTTTGGGTGAGTATCTTATCTATTTAGCCCTTGCTTGTAAGATAGTGTCTAGGCTCTCCTCGTGCGACCATCTGATTTTTTCTCGCGACCCTTTGACTTTCGTCAGACGCAAAATTAGCATTTTTGAGCCAAGGGTCTTAGCTTTCTTTTTTGGAGTTCTATGGGGTGTTAAGCTTTGAATTATATCTAAGGTGTTTAGCTGAAACTGCGAATTGGGAGATTGATTTGTATAAATTTTCATGACGTTGCAAAAGTACTCACAATTCTTGGTTGTGCAGATGTGCTATAGAATATATGAAGTATTAGCACCTTAAAAATTGAATGTAATTATTAGTGAATGCTGCTGTATTTGTGAGTTTTCAGGAATTCAAATTACACAAATTTTGTTTAATATATTATGTGTTAAGATGTGGGTTGAGTTAGCATTATAAGTACATGCAGTGGAAATTAATATTGAGAACTAATTGTGAAAGTAAAATGTTTACAGTTTGGATTCAAAGTAGATGAAATATTTTGTTTTTCACATAAATAACGATAATTTATTTTTGCATTTTATTTTTCTTTAAAATGTAGACTGTTAATCTGTTTTATTATATAAACTTAATTCTTACTTGATTTTGATAAGATAAAACTCAAGAGATTTGATCTTTTATTGTTTATTAATAAGACAATGTAAAAAAATACTTTTTACTAAATTTTAACTATTTTTACAGTGTATAATATGATCTAGTTAGCAGTATCTAAACAAGATGTCGAATAATAGTGTGCCACATGCCTCGTATGGCTTAGATTTACAAGGAAGAATAGTTCGATTAGAACCAGGTACTTCAAATGCCAATGTCAATCGTCCATCCAGTTTTGATGACAGCTTACTCAGGAGGTTAAATTCACATTTTAGAAACAATGATATATCAATTGCTTCGATCGATCAATTTCTTGAATCTACCCTTGGTAAGCAGTAGTATGTTTTTAAACTATAACTTTTATTATTTATTTATTTTACCAGATAATTTACATAAATAAAACTATAGAGTACACAAAGATACCTTTACATAGGTTAATATATAAAACACTTTAAAAAACTAATAAAAATTTACATGTTTTACAATACACATTTATTCTCAAAATAATATTAAAATAGTATTTGTTTATAAGTTTTTCTAGAATGATCACTTACAAACCTTATTGCGTTAACATTCATAAAATTTATTAATTTTTCTTAGTACTAGCTTTGCTTAGATTATTATACTTTAAATTATCAAGCATTTATTACAAAGATGTTATACATTTTCTGTTGATAGATGATAATTCAAGAAATTCGATATCAGAAATTACAGATCAAGAACTTTCTCCTGATGTAACGGATGGAGCTTCATCCCCTAATCAAACAACTGCTAGCATTCCACCATTAAGTTCTGATGATGAGTAAGTTTCCAAGATTATAATGTATAAATTGGCTCGTTTTTTAATGTATACTTTTTATTTGCAGCAAAAGGTACTGCTGGGTGTGTTTTGCGACTGATGAGGATGATGTAACTGCCCCTTGGGTCAAACCCTGTCACTGCCGGGGTACAGCTAAATGGGTTCATCAGCGCTGCATTCAACGCTGGGTAGACGAAAAACAGAAAGGTCGAGCAGGTGCTCATGTAGCTTGTCCGCAATGCAACACAGAATACATAATTGTGTATCCTAATATGGGTAAGCGTACGTGATTTTTAAATCTAATCTAAATAAAATAAATGAATCATTTTAGTTTTTTAGCCCTTTTTCTTTAAATCTGCAATTAAATTTTGAAATCGTACTAATAACAAAACAATATGAATTTATATCAGGTCCTCTGGTAGTAATACTTGACACTATCGATGGTCTCATCTTCCGAGTGTGCCCGCTGATAGCAGCAGGCATCGTGGTGGGCTGCGTTTACTGGACAGCCGTCACGTATGGCGCGGTGACAGTGATGCAGGTGATCGGACACAAAGACGGCCTCTCAATGATGGAACAAGCTGACCCGCTTGTTCTCCTGGTGGGCTTGCCGACCATTCCTATTATGCTCGTTCTTGGCAAGATGCTCGACTGGGAGGATCAGGCGCTCAGTCTATTTAGACGACACGCTTGTAAAGTACCGCTGCTAAAACGCTTTCTTAAATGCCGGTGAGTTTCAAATGATTGATCACAATTTATGGTCTTTTCATAAGATTTATGAAATTTAATAATGGGTTATAAGAAGAATACTTAGTATTGTAGTAGATTAAAAAAAATCAATATGTATTTTTAAATTTTTTAACTGCTTTTACCAATATGAATATTATTTCTATTTTAAAAAATATCTGCTTATATAGTGATTTTTCATTTGATTGTAGTTGCTCCGAGGATGACGTAGCAAGATCTCAAGATGTTCCTCCAATGACTGATCCAGTTTCAGCTACGAGAGTTTTATGTGGAGCGTTATTACTACCTACTATAGCGACGATTTGCGGAAGAATATTTTTTTATAGCATAAACTCAAATTTTCAAAGGACTTTATTAGTAAGATTAAGTTTTAACAATAGTTTTAATTGTTAGAAAGGTGTATTTTTAACGCATAATTTTTTTTTTCAGGGCGGAGTAGCATTCATAACAATTAAAGGAGCCTTTAAAATATATCATAAGCAGCAACAATACATCAGACAACGCCAAAGGCGCATTATGGACTATACGGACATTAACGTAGCGATGTACAGAAGACAAAGGAGTTCAGATGATAACCAGACTAACTAAATATATTGAAAACCGTTCATAAGTAAACTAGCTAAAATAATATACATCCTGTACAAACTTCCTAGCACGAAAAAAATTCTTTTAATTTACCTTTAGTTAGATTCAAAGTTATTTAAAACATTTTTTAACAATAAAAATTGTGTTTAATGCTTTGAAGCTTGTACAGATTTATTGAAAGTACGAATAATGTTTTCCTTGAATAGGTCTGAACTAATACTTTAAAGTGTTCTCTTTACTAGTGCACACATCAATTAGTTCTAATGTAAAATGTAAAAGTTTGAAAATCTGAAAACACATTGTAAATTAAAATATTTTTTTTGAATTATTTGTTTTAAATGTTTTCATTTTTTTTCTTTGATCAACCATTTAAAAATTGTTTTATTATAAAGCAGTTTATTTATTTTCGGTGAATTAATCTTTTTTCCTGGAAATGGATATTTAACACTGTATAAAAGCGGAATTGTGGTGACTGCAATGAACTTGTAAATTTGAAAACTATCTTTTCGAAAGGAAAGCCAATTTTATTGAAAATTAATATTTTCTTTAAATACGTGATGTTTATAATTTTTTATATGTAGATTTTAAAAAATTAGGGTAAAACTAATTTAACTTCGTTGCTAAAAGTCTCGTACAAATCCTTAAAAAGTACTTTTGGATTTGTAAAGATAACTACAAAAATACATACTAATTAAAACATTGTACATACTCGTATAATAACAATAATAAGGACAGCATGTTACTTATTTATATTAAATCAGAAACAAGAGCAGAATTATATTTGTCATAGTTTCATGTATAATAATTAATTACAGTATATTCAAGCTTCACTTATGTCTTTTATTTATCAACGACCTAAGTTTAATATCTTTAAATAAATTATTTTGGTTCAAAACGTCTTATAACAAGGTATTATTATATTACTTATAAAATTATTATTAAAAATAAAAATTATTTCAAAATTTATAACTATAAATTACAATGAAAAAAATGAATTGAAGTTGGATATAAATAGTTTAAAAGTAGGTTAGTTGATTTACAATTTTAAAATTTCCAAAAATGATTAAAGAATTTTTAATAATTTTTAAGTTATTATATTTTTTACTAATCTATATAATTTTTCAAATATTTAACTATTTTAAAATATTGCTTGATACTTTTTTATTGAAAATTTAAAAAAACTAAACCTATCTATAACTGGAGCCTGGAGCATTCATTTGCAGCCAACTTCAAAGTGGAAAAGTGAATGTGAAAGAGCGAGAAGTAAAAAGGCAAAAATATACAAAAAATTCATTATTCAAGGCTGATTTTTGCCAACTAATGTTAAACCTACAGTTTTTTAGATTAAAATCTTCATTTTAATTTTAAGTAAGTAATAATGCTGAAACTGACTTATTCATTAAAATACACAATAGAAATACTTTTTTTAGGTTATATTTATTGTTTACAAAGTCTTGAGCAAAACGTCAATTTTTGTTTACAAGTTTACTACTGTTTTTTCTTAATTTTTTAAATTAAAATTTTCTATTTTCGTTTTTATAAATATCCAAAGTAAATAATAATCCAAAGTTAATAATAAATAAAAAAAAAGAAAAATGATTGACTTATTCTTTAATTAAAATAAAAATGTTATTAAAAAAGATAAATTACATTTTAGACGATATTTTAATTAAAAAATGACTTCTGAAGAAAAATTTCGTACTCTCCTTGGGGACCTAGGGAAAGCTACTTTAAGAGGAGTTAGAAAATGTCCTAAGTGTGGTACTTACAATGGTTCGCGAGGTGCATACTGTAAAAATAAATTGTGTGATGCTGTTTTTAAAGAACCTGGTGAAAAACGAAAATTATCTACTGAGGCTTGCAAACTTATTACTGGATCCAGTGCTCAAGTATTTTCAGTTCGAGTACGAGATAAAGGTCCTGATCACAGAGGATTTGTTCAGTTACCAATTGCCCCTATTGATTTGGCAAATTGTATACCTCAAGGCTCAGCTCTTTGTTTTGTTGATAACTGTGAGAAAAGTTTCAATAATAGTGTTTTGCAATGTCACGTAAGTTAAACTTTTAACTGGTAAAATTTTATTTAAACTCTAAATTTTATAATTAAAAAATTATTTAGGAAAAAAATCTAACTGAGATGCCAACATCTTGTCAGCACATCCAAGCAGCATTACGTTGTTATGCTGAAGCACAACCACTTACATTAAGGAATTCAATTTTATCCTCATTAAATGTTAATAATGAAATTAAACAAGAAATTTGGTGTCTTGCTACTGAAACTTCAGGTCCACTTGTACAAAGGGTATCAAAGAATATAATGGCTGTAAAATGCAAAGCTTCTCCAAAGCATCCACTTGGCTATTTGCATTTTTCTTTTTTTACAACAAAATTAAAAGACAGGGTTGAACATAAATTTTTTTGCAATTGTTCTTTTTTCAAGGTAAATTATTTTTACTTTTAAGTAAAAAAAACTTTATAAATTACTTGGAAACTTATTATTTCGTGATTTTTAGACACCTTGTAAAGTAAATGAAGATGATACTTCTAAACGATGTGTACATTTCTATGCATGTATATGTGCATTTGCAAGTGATCCTAAATTAACCGAAGAATTTCAATACTACATAAATCTTGATCAAGCTGATTTAAATCTACAGGATCCACTTGACTTTCAGTTTAGTGTTAATGAAACTGATAATCTTATTGAAATGGGTATGTTTCAATTTCATGTATTACTTAAATATTTTTTAGGTCTGTCATAGGTACAGAAATTTATATTTTTTTCTATTTTAGATCTGGACACTTTGTCTGATGATGCACAACTTCTTATATTTAGAGATGACTCATTAACAGTTCAAAATATGCAAAATGATAGATTAGATATTGATAATATAAACTTAGAACCATCATTATTGTCTGGAAGTATTATAGATGATTCAAAAGAAGATCATCATTTATTAAATGATACTAATATTATATCAGAGGTAATTACAAATCGATAATATGATACTTTTCTTTTGATGCTTCTGATGCAGATTGATATTGTGCAATAATTTAATTGTTTAGATTCATAGTTTGGAAGTGATTGATCAGAATGCTGTTTTTGATGGAAGTACAATACAAATAATTCGAGATTCTGTAACGGTAGATGCGGAAACTGGAATAGATAGTCGCCTATTTGCAGATGATAATGTAAAATCAATCAATGGCGATGCGATAATTTTCGATCAGAATGTAATATTGGATGCTAATAATATTAAGTTCCTTGAATCAGACTCTACTATTACTAATACTATACCTGTAGATACTAAACTACCTACGAAACGAAAACCGTCTGCCTCAATTAAAAGAAAACGGGAGGAGTCCAATAATCTGTCTAGCATCACAAATTTAAATTCTATTGAGCCTAGAAAAACGAAAACAAAGACCTCCCAAAGTGCCAAAAAATATCCTAACATGTGTGAAAACGTGGATGAGTCAAACACTAGTCTATCTTTTGTTAGATGGTAGGTAGTATTTATTTTTTATTACAATGATTAAACAATGTTATACCTAATATTATTCAAATTGTAGGTTGTCATCGATAACTGAACGAATAAATCAGACGATGCACTTTCAGTTCAATGGTAAACCCGATCCTCTGGTATTTCATGTGCCCCAAACCTTTTTTGAGTGTTTACGTGAGCGAATTTCATGCGGCACCAAGAAAAAACGCTTGCCTAATTCGACGACCGCTTTCATAAGGAAAGATGGTGTTCCTCTTGGAACATTCACAAAGTACACATGGCATATCACAAATATTCTTCATGTAAAAAGTATCTTTGAAACGCCTCTTGTACCTCTTGAAATTACGAGAAGTTTTGTACAAAATGCTGATGGCACTTACGAGCTTTACAAAAGAGAAGAAACTGATATTGATCGATTTAAAAAGACCAGTAATAATGCACTGATTAAACCTCTTGAACTTAAGACGTATTTAAAAGTTGGTAAGTTCTCAATGATAAGGTGGATATAAATTTTAAAAACGAAATTGATACAAGCCTGCTGAATTTTAGACTTTTAATTTATTTTATAGGAAACACTTCTCCGAATCAAGTGCAGCCAACACCATTTTTGATTGAATGGATACCAGATATATTGCCAATATCCAAAATTGGTGAGCTTAGGATAAGGTTCGAATTTGGACATGTGAAAAATGATTCTCCACAGAAATGGCGAAAAGTAGCCTTATCCAAAAATTACTAGATTTAGAGAAAAGATTTATTAAACACAAAGTTTTGTGTTTATAGTTTTTAACTTCATAAGATCTCTATTGACATTTAAATCAGTCTATAGCATTTTATTTTAAAGAACCGAATTAAGTTCTGTAAAATAAAAACTGTTGAAAGAGTTGTTCTTTAAGTACCTGGTTTTTAAAAATATTTATAAGGCAAAACAAAAATTTAATTTTCAAATAATTTATTTATCATTTAAAAAAAATTTATAATTTATAAAAAAAAATTGTTTTATCGCTATTGTATTTTATTGTTGTTTGTTGTTTATTGTATAAATTATACAAAATGAGTGAGCAAGGCTGCCTGTGGTGTAACAGTATAAGCATAAGTATGCATAATACAAAAAAAATTATTTTGAATGATAACATTAATTCTTTTAACCAGTTATTTAATGAACGACTGTTTATATTTTCTTATAGAAATAATTCTACTGTAAGAATGTACATTTTTTATTTCTTATAAGTAAATTGATTCATATTTTTGTATCGTAATAAAATCATTAAGATTATTTATTTTAAGCTACAAAAAACGTAAAAAAGAAATAAACTAAAATTAAATAGTTAAATGAATAGTTTGTATTTTCAGTGATTTTGAAATGATACAAAAATAAATTTTTTAAAGTCAATTAAAAATGTGATCATATCATTTTTATTTAACTTGTCCAAAAATTATCATTTTATTTAATATAATATATACAAGATGTAAAACGAAGTTGAAAAACTAAATTTATAAAATTGCCAAAAAGTCTTAAATTTGTTTTTATATCAATGAGTAGTAAATATTTTTAAAACATATGTTGTGATAATATTTTCTCATATATTTATACATTTTTAACACTCAAATTTGTAACATATTTCAAGTAACTGTACAATTCGCTATACGTTAAAAAAATTATATCTACATTTTAAATTATTCAAAAAATACTTTAATTTTCTAAAATGTATTTAAAATATTTGTAAGAACTTTTAAAAAAATCGAATATAAAATGTAAAATATTTTTTATAATTTTTTGTAATTTTATGTATGAAAAAAATATTATTTATAATTTTTACATACGTGTAAAAATGTAAAGTGTTTTACTTTAAAAATTTGAACCTGTAATAACTCTATTTTAGTCAATTTTTTTTGACTACTTAAAAATGGTCAAATCAAATATGTAAATAAAATCTTTTAGTATTAAAAATTCAATTTATCGTTTAAAAGTTTTGTTTTATTTTATATAATACCTTAAATAAGTTTTTTACAATGTAATATCTGATCATACATAATTTCAGATTCAACAAGGTAATAAAAAATTCGGAATTCAAGTTTTTTAACATTTAATGATTTTTTAAAAGGACAAAAATACAATACTTAATTTCAGTTTACATACTTTACATCAATCTTAACAATCATTTTCATGAATGAAAGAACAAACACTGCATTAAGTACTCTACTTACATTCGCACTTAATACAAAAAAATTTTTCATTTCAGCTATTGATAAACACATGGTTAGCTTATAAGTACATCATTCGCAAAAAAACAGAACTTTTAAAAAGTTATTTACGTTTATTATGTAATAGTAAATGATTTCAAATGGTACAAATGGTTTTGAAAAAATATAAATTATAATTGATAAATTATTTATTTGTCGGTTAGGCATTAATATACAGCACTTCTGTTATCGTATTGTTTCTTTGTACTCTGTAACAAATTTTATCGCAGACTATCGGAATTGAAATCACGCAATTAAATATTACTTTTGTATCTTTTTATACGTAGTTTCAAAATTTTAAAACTTCATTTTGTTAAAATATTACCTAGGGGCGCGACATAACACCGCGAGCAAGTATAAATTAAATAAATCTTTAAAAAAATAAGAAAATTTTTTTAAATTTTAGTATCACTTAGAATTTTACAACTTGGAAATACATAAATCAAAAATATTGTGTAAATATTAAAATTACTTTTTTTTAACTGAGCGCGAAATTTTACCTTTCGAAGCGCTTTACTTTGCGTGTTCGCGACATACAAGTATACTCGTATTCAAATTGCTTTTGTTTAATTTTTAGTTTATATTTCTTACTTTTTTAAGGTAGGTGATTCAATCTCAAATTTCCAACCCCTCTGGACCTGCTTCAGAACTTCTACTTTCTATCGTCCTCCATCGTTCAATCATTTGACCGAGTTTCAATCGATGCTGCTTCAGAGCTTGTACCTCCTTGAGATGTACTATTACAAAGTATATTTTTAACTTTTATCAGATTCATTTGTATCCTTAATTTCAAATGATTTAAATATATATTAAAATAATACATGATCTGATAGAGATGAAAATAATATTACATGAATATATTCCGAGTTAATTATTTAATACACATAACAAAAATTTCGTAGTTTGTTTTAATATCAAACATAATTTTCATCTTTCTAAATGCTACTTATTAAAATACATGTCTTAATTCATGCACATAATCATCACTAAATACATGAAAATAATGGCCACATAGTTGGTAGAAATATTGTTAATTTAAATAATATTACAATTCACAGCTAATCAATAATTTATCTACCATTAATAAAATTTCTTCTGTCGAAATAAATAAATTAAATAAGCATTTTATTAAACTCTTTATTTGTTATAATGCAAGTTTTAATACTGCAAAGAAAAAAATAATAAATCTTAATGATTAGTCCCTGAGATAATTCATATCCCATTACTATTTTCATTTTGCATTATTTCTGAAAACTTATATGAAATACTTTTTTATTCATTTCATGGTTGTTTACTACAGTCTTTGCTTTTTAATGTGTTGTAGTCACAAAAACTAAATATCACTCATAAAAAATTAAAACTTAATTTTTGCTCAATAAATTATTAAAATGTAACTGCAAAATACATAGTGCAATGATATATTTAAATACAATAAAAAAAGTTTTAATTAAATAGCAGTTGTATCTTTTGATCAACAAACAATTTTTTTCAACAATAATGCTGACCATTTTCCTTCACTTTTATTAAAACTTTTAGCAGATTAGAATTTTCAACTGTTGTACCTATCCTATTTAAATTGACCACTTATGTAGAACAATTATTTAAAACGTAGAAAGTTTAACCATGCTGATCCTGGCCATCTGAAAATTTTGTAAAAAATCTTTCATTTTTAACTGATGATATACGGTTATTATATAATCATTGCAAATTCCTGAAAAATTTCGTTTTTTAAAGTTAAAGATTAATATTGCTTCCTTTTATAAAACAATATTTTATATCATTTATAAAACAGTGCACCGTTATACTATTAATCACCTTAGTGGCTGGCCTCTGTATTTAATATTTCTAGAATAAAATGTTGGAGGAGCATCTGAAAGTACTAATTGTACTTTGTCAGCTGCTTCACTCCCAGAAGCTACTTTGAAGAATCTGCATGGCCTTCTGGCCTCTCTAAATAAACATGTATCATAAGGTGGACTTAAAATATCCAAGAAAGCTGCTGGTCCTTCAATGCACGTTACTTCATGAATATTCCTTACAAGTGGTGTTAATACACAGGCAGGATCTGTTTCTTTTACAGTGATTGAAGGGTGCCTAGTAGCTGGTATTAATTTCCTTTCCTCAATGTTGCAATCACTATTTGAATCTATTGAATAACTATCTATTTTTACAACACCACTGATGACCTGTAACAGTTTAAATTTAAATTCTTGTGTCCTACAGTACAAATTCAAGGTCACTGTTATTTAATTTCATTTTCTATTGAATTCTCTTATAACTATTTTTTAGAAAAGAAATATTTACCTTTAAAAGTCCATGCATTTCAGGGTGGTCATGCATTGGCAAGGTCACCCCATTTTTTAAAAGGAATACAGCTATTGTAATGTCCTCATTCTCAAACACATCAATCACGCACATTGGTGCTGATTGAATGCATACGTAGTCAAGCACCTTTTCATCAACTCCCACATCTTCAGCTGTTATTTCATTGATAAGAGACCTTAGTTTCTCAAAATTTTTTAAGCACAACCTGAAACTGTCACTCTGGCAACCTGTGAAGGTTTTTAGAGCTTGTTTCCACAGCCCTTCTATTGCAGATGCCATCAAATAACCACCAAGAGGATTTCTCCTCAGCAGTCCTATTTTAAACAACCTAAATAAATTAATACTAATAAGTGTTACAACACTTGAAGATTTAATGCAAATAAAAACACTTTTTATGACCCCTTAAATTGCTCTGGAAAAAAACGAGAGTGCTTAGTTACGAATAGTAAACAAAGCAGAATAAAAGTACAGTAGATTTTAGGTTTAAATACATTTTTAGAACTGAACAAACTCTTTACAGGTACAGTCATAAAGAAGCCCAGGCAGTACACTTTTTTTTAAATTATCTTATCAGTTTGATTTGACGTGTACTGCGTCCCACAATGCATTACATCTGTGAACAAAAGAGAAGCGTCAACATCAACAGAGTGCAAAACAATAAATAGTCAACACACTCCACGGCTCATGCGAACTGGAGAGATCGGAAACCGATGGGAAATAAAATATTTCGCTTGACAAGCAGCGCTATTACTCAAAATCGTACATTCTCTAACCTTACTTTTCCCCGAAAACGAATAAGACCTTTTGGCTAGGGTCATTTAAAAGCCGCACGATTAAATATCAGTCGTCGCGCATCATCGATCTGATTCGAAAGAAACACCGCCAGTGATCAAAAACTCTTTGCCCGAGGCGGTCGCGCTGTTATCGTAAACACTGGCCGATCCAAAAATACCGCGATAAGAAAAATACCGACAAGAATCGTCGCCGCTGCACCGTTCTCCAAAAGCGCCAAAGACTAATTTTCCTCTCGTTTTTCGTGGAAATGCAGCCGCACTGGGCAACGAAGAAGTTTTCATCGTCGTTGCTGCGTTGCTGCCGTTCAGTCAATCTTCCCGAGTCCAGTACTGCTTGAGCGTTTTGTTGGGCTTTTTGGGCGGCGAGCGGCGGCGAAAAGCTCGGGAGAATGCAAAAAAATAATAGTGTCGTCGGGCGCTATGCCGAGGATCCGTATCGTGAGGAAGATTAAGCAGGAGAGAGATTAGGTTAGAACGTCGCCCCAACGGAAGCTGCTCATGAATAACATGGTGCGATTTTAGTTTTTTGTATCTTGAAGCTGCTTTTGATTGCTACCTGCTGCTTTGCGCTTAGAGAGTCTTAGATGTCTTGACTTTTTTAAAATCCAAGTGAGTTTCTAAATTGTTTTGGAGTAGGTTAGGTTACTCGAAAACAATTGCTTGTTTGTTTATGAGTTCTCATTGTGACAGATCGTCTTTTCTCCTGCGTTTGTGAATGAAAGTAGTATTTTCGTCGTATTTACTTTGCTTTAAAGTTCCTACCGAATTCTTAGTTTTTTAAATTGGTCATTTAATGAAGCTTAAGAAGTAACTATAATTTTAATAGAAATGAAACTAAGAAAGGATTTAACTGTTTCATGACTGTATGCATTTGTTAGAAAATTATAATGTATAAAAAAACTTTAATTTTAAATATTGTTAAAAATATACATTATGATACATTTCTTGCAATAATGCGTTTGACCTTTTTTATTTTCATGAAATTTGAAACAGAAAGTGAATATTATTGATGATTTATTAGTAAAAAATGGAATGAAAAATGTTTGTTTTACATTAGCAATTTGTTATTTTTTATTTTGTTTTACATTAGTAGTTTGTTATTTTTTAATGTTTATTCACTTTTTCTATTTTATTTTATTTAATTTTCTTAGTGAAAAAATAAAATATTAAAATATACTTGTAAACAAAATATAATAATTTTTTTTCATATTTCAGTATTAAATTCTGAACAATAAAACAGAATCCTTCAAAATGAATGGAATAATACCGGAAATGGAGCAGATTATCAGTCAGCTCGAAAGAGGGACTGTAGTCACAAAATTCTTTCCAAGAAAGAGAGCAGAAAAGAAGACTTTAATGATTCGTCGTGAAACCAGACAAATAGTTTGGGCAAGAAGTACTGCATCAAGACCATTTGATGGCTCAGGTTATTTAATTATTTTAAGTACTAGACCTAGAGCTTTTGAAGATTCAGGTTGTTTATTGATTTCAATATTTTTATCAAAATTACTTTTAGTTTTTTTGAGCACAATTTTATGTTAAATATAATTGTAATAGTGTTGAAATGAAATACAGATTTGACTCAATTTTTTATAACATTTAGTATATTTATTAATAAATGGAAGCTAACATAACATTGCTATTTTAATTTAAACTTATAATTAGAATTTTAATAAAAATGAATATCATTTTACAGTGGACATAAGGGAAGTCAAAGAAATAAGAGTAGGAAAAAATTCAAAAGACTTTGAAAAATGGCCCGAAGATGCTAAAAAAATTGATAATTTAAGATGTTTTGTTGTCTATTATGGATCAGAATTCAGACTGAAAACTTTGTCAATATCAGGTAATGAAAATCAACCAGTCATTAATTTTCTTTAAGAATTTCAGGCATAATAAAAGATTTTATTTTGCAGCTTTAAGTGAGAAAGAATGTGAATTATGGGTAAAAGGACTGAGGCACTTAGTACAAGATACAATATATGCTCCATATCCTTTGCAAGTAGAGCGATGGTTAAGAAAAGAATTTTATGCAATGGAGAACTCTAGAGAAACGTATATGTTTAATATTTATTTAATAATATTTCCGAATGTGATGAAAAATTTTAAAATAATTTTTTATTTTTAGAGTTACTTTAAAAGATGTCAAAGCTTTTCTACCGAGAGTAAACTATAAAATAGCAACAAACAAGCTTAGAGAAGTTTTTCAGGAAGTAGATACCAAAAATAGGGCAGAAATAGGATTTGATGATTTTGTGATACTCTACCACAAACTTATGTTTGATTGTAATGTAAGAATAGAAATCTTATTTGAATTATTACTTGAAAATTTTCATTCGTAAAAAAGTTTATTAATCGTATATTTTTACAGAATTTATCAGACTGGACAAAGTTATTAAATTACTCAAATTCTGCAATGACAGTTACATTGCAAGAATTTCAAAACTTTTTACTCGCAGAACAACAAGACTCACTAGGAAATAACGAAACTGAAGTTTCTCGATTTATTCGGGATTATCTTCAGGATCCTCAAAGAGACGTCCAGGAGCCATATCTTCACTTTTCAGAACTAATAGACTTCTTATTCTCTAAACAAAATGAAATTTGGGACAGTAAATACGATACAGTCTTCCACGATATGTCGAGACCTATGTCTCATTACTGGATTGCATCTTCACACAACACGTAAATACTTTAATGAGTTTTCTTATTTGTACGTATTATTATCACATTAACGGATCATTTTCATTTTTAATAGTTATTTAATGGGTGACCAAATCAGTAGTGAAAGTAGCTGTCAAGCATATGTTCGTGCTCTAAGAGTCGGTTGTAGATGTATAGAATTAGACTGCTGGGATGGACCTGATGGAATGCCTTTCATCTTCCATGGACATACGTTAACAACAAAGATTAAATTCTTAGACGTAATTAAAACAATTAAGGAACATGCATTTGCTACTTCTGAGTAAATTTTATTGTTATTAACTATTACTGATTATAGTCAAATAAGTCTAAAAATTCATGAATTCAAATCAAATTCTAGATATCCTGTAATCCTTTCAATTGAAGACAATTGTACTTTACCGCAACAACGAAAAATGGCATCGGCTATGCAAGAAGTGTTTGGCGACATGTTGCTGATTCAACCGGTCGACAAAAACGAATCAACTTTGCCTTCGCCTTACTCTCTGCGAAGAAAAATTTTACTAAAGCACAAGAAATTACCTGATGGTGTTGATGAAAGTTCTTTTGTAGTAAGAAATGATGAAAGTAGGCAAGAAATGGATTTAAGAAATACTATTAAAAACGGAATTCTATATTTAGAAGACCCAGTCGATAGGGAATGGAATCCACATTTTTTCGTTCTAACGCAGCACAAATTATTTTACACTGACACATTTTCAAGGGCTCAAGAAGTTGAACCTGACGACGATGATGAAGCAGTAGTACGGACGCCTGGAGATGTAGGTACTCTATGTTTAAATTATACCTTTCTATGTATACAATTTTGATATTTTGACATATTATCAGGGAGTTCCAAATCATGAATTACATTTTGGGGAAATGTGGTTCCACGGTAAATTAGCCAAAGGCCGAGAAGAGGCGGAAGAACTTTTACGAAGATATTCTCATTTAGGTGATGGCACCTTTTTAGTCAGGCAGTGCGTAACCTTTGTTGGCGATTATTGTTTATCATTTTGGAGAAAAGGAAAGGTCAATCATTGTCGCATAAAACTTAAACAAGAAATGGGACAAACACAATTTTATCTTATCGATACGCACTGCTTCGATAGTTTGTACAGCCTGATTACATACTACCGGAATCATCCTTTAAGAAGTCAGGTGAGGATAGTGCTTATTGCTAATTTAAAACTTTTATTTAAATATTGGAACAAGCTAATATTTACTAGCAAAAACTAAATGAAATATTAACACTGAAAGCTTTTAATGTACAATTATAAAGTTTTGCATGAGCAGACAATTTTCTATTAACATAAATTATTTTTGTGAAAATAAGATAATACAAAACAAACACTTTTAGATAACTATACAACATTAATTTGTTTCAAAATTACACACAGAAGTCTTACGACAGTCGACGGGTATAAGGTAAATAAGTATGTTCTAAATATTCACGAATGTCAAGTTCAATTGATTTTCATTTTATTGCATTGAAATCGTATTTGTCGTTTTGATCTTTTTATTACCCGTTCACAGTCCTTTTTATCAAAATAATTTTTTTCTTTAAATTAAACTATCAACGGTAATTTTTAAAATTTTATTTTACACCCCGTTCCTACACATGTTAAGTACTCTGCATACATATTTGAGAATATATAATATGAATATTTTACTTGTATTATTTTTTTTTAAAACAGCATGTAGCTTTTTAAATCTGTTAGTTACACACTTAATGTTTGTGCTCAGAGCAGATTATATATAAAAAAGGAATATATTAATTTTTTATAGTCTGCTGTCGATGTATAAAATTGAATAGTTCAGTTTTTTATATAGTTACATTCAGACTTATATAATTATGGTTTTATTTATTAGGAATTTTTAATTACTCTACAAGAACCAGTACCTCAACCAAGTAAACACGAGGAAAAGGAATGGTGGCATTCTGAATGCTCGAGAACACTTGCAGAGGAAATGTTGAAACGAGTTCCTACAGATGGAGCATTTTTAGTAAGGCCAAGCGAGAAAGAAAACAATTGTTACGCAATTTCGTTTAGGTACATATAAGTTTAACGAGTATTGAAAATACTCAAAAAAATCTATTAATATTATAATTGCTTAAAACTTTTTGTATAGGGCGGAAAATAAAATAAAACATTGTCGGATAAAGCTTGAAGGTCGGTTATACACAATCGGAACTGTTCAATTCGAAAGCTTAGTCGAACTAGTTAATTATTACGAACGCCATCCGCTGTATAAAAAAATTAAGTTAAGATTTCCGGTGAATCAAGAGATAGTGAGGCAACGAGGTTTGGTAGGATACATTAATTTAAAATATTCTTTTATATCTTTCATTAAAAATTACTTAAAAAATAGTAAATTTAAATATTCTTTGTAGGATGCTGACGATGGATCAGTATACGGAATTCCAGGCTACATGGATCCTACTACTTTTGTTTCAACAGTTACTGTTAAAGCATTATATGATTACAAGGCCAGAAGAGATGACGAATTAACTTTAGTCAAGCATGCAATAATTACAAATGTAAATAAACAAAGTGGAGGTTGGTGGAGAGGCGATTATGGTGGTAAAAAACAGCATTGGTTCCCAGCTAATTACGTGGAAGAGATCGAGCAAGACAATCAAGCGGATGTAAGTGATCGTTTAGTTTTAATTTCAGTAGTATGTTTTTTTTTATTTTTAACTGAAACTGAAACAAAACATTTGGTTTCTAAACTTATCGTATTCACACAGCCCGCAGATTCGATGATGCTTGGAAATTTACAAAAGGGCTCGTTAGATATTGTAGGAGCCGTGGTTGAACTGACAATGTCAGAAAGACCAGGACTAGAGTGGATTTTACGAATACAAAATCCAACTATGTGCTCGATTTTTGAGGTTGCAGCTCCATCCAAAGAAGTAGCGTTAGAGTGGGTACAAAAAATTCATGAGACTGGTCAAAATGCAAGTGTTAGGGTAAGTAAGATATATTGTTTTCTTATTTTTTAAATGAAGTTTCTATTTAATTTTGTTGTTTTGTATCCAGGAAAATCAGCACAAAGAAATGGAAAGAGCGTGGAGGATAGCAAAGGAGATGTCGAACCTAATAGTCTACTTCCGGTCGGTAGCCTTTAACTGCGAGCGTCTTCGCGCCAAGGGCTTTATCTTCAACGAGATGAGCAGCTTCCCCGAAACAAAAGCCGAGAAGCTCATGTGCCAGCAAGAAACCAAATTCTTCCTACGTTATCATCAGATCCAGTTTAGTCGAGTTTATCCCAAAGGTCAGCGTATCGATTCTTCAAACTACAATCCGGTGCCAATGTGGAACGCAGGCTGTCAAATGGTAGCCCTAAATTATCAAACGGGCGATAAACCCATGCAGCTCAACCAAGCAAAATTTCGCGAGAATGGCAATTGCGGATACCTACTGAAACCAGACTTCATGTTCACCGAGGATTTTAATCCCTACGATAAAAATAGTCTCAACGGTGTGGAAACTTTAAAAGTTACACTCCATGTTATTGGAGCGAGGCATCTAAGTAAACCAGGTAGAGGCACCGCGAGTCCTTTTGTACAGGTTGAAGTCCTTGGCGCAGATTTTGATAGTGGAATAAAATTAACGACAAAGACGATAAGTAAGTTATTAAGTACCGAAAATTGTATGTAAACACTTTTGAATAACAATTTAATTTTATTGTATAATTTAATAATTTTCAGCTGATAATGGCTTTAATCCTATGTGGAATGAGTCTATTGAGTTCCTAGTGGCAAATCCAGCTTTAGCATTGCTTCGTTTTGTTGTTCAAGATGAAGACATGTTTGGAGATAGCAATTTCATTGGTCAAGCTACGTATCCTGTAAATATTTATTTTCTTATGCATATTTTAAATTCAAATCGTTATCTTAAGAAAAACATTTCATTTTAATTACATAATGTTGTAGATTCGATGTTTAAGGACCGGCTATAGAAGTGTTATATTGAAAAATAACTACAGCGAAGATCTTGAATTAGCATCTGTTTTGGTACATGTCAAAATTATTAGCTCCGGTGTAAGTATTTCAAGTACTTCGACAATAATAAACTGACTAAACGGACACGTAATAAATACGTGTAATTTTATAGGATTCTGTGAGAAATAATTCTCCAAAACACATCATGATAGTCGATTAAACTTACGGATGATGGACTCATTAAATGCTGGAAGATTGTACGCCTACTAAAGAAACTTTAGTACAATTTTTTGTTATTTTGACCGGAGTATTCACGTGCAATTACAAAGCAGTATATTAATAATGTACGAAAACTATTTGTTTTTAACAAAGAGATTGTGCACGTAGAAATGCATCGCTTTAGAGAATTTTAAATATGCAGAAATATATTTATTTATCTCTATGATTGCTTTGATTGAGAACATTTATATTAATAGAATTTAAGATGTTAGAACGTTTATTGAAGTTTAAACATTGTGCAATTTTTAACAGATTTTAATGAATTTATTTAAAGCTATCAGGTGATATAGCAATATTAATGAAATTTATTTTCAAATATTTTACACTCAGAAATTAAAAATAATATTTTTTACCCTGAATAGTTTATGTTACATAGAATTAATAAACACAAAGTTAATTTTGTAAAGAAAAATATATATTATAAAACGCAAAAAGTAAATCAGATAACGTAAAAAGCAAGATTTCTATTGATATTAAAACTATTATTCTATTGATATTCTATTGATATTAAAAAAAAACAAATGTTACACAATATTTTTATACGTATTTTTATTATCATATCTTTTTACTAGTTTCCTTTAATTATTCAGTAGCATAAATTAATATCAACTTAATTTTTATGTAGAGAATACAAATCTTAATAGGTTCACTGATAAATATAATTGCAAAAATCTTGTAGAACTCAATATGCACAATATATTTTGCATTAAAGTTGTAAAATTTTACTAAATATCTTTTTATATTCTATATTTATTAATAACAAGTGGAAAATCATACAATAAAATTTTCTATGAGCATTTCATTTTGAATGATTAAATTTAAAAATTTTATTGTATTCTGAATTTTAACTTGAAATTGTTTAATTGTACATTTGCATATATACTCTATTATAAAAAATAAAGTTTTTTTTGTAAAAATATTAACCCTGAATTTAATGACTTTTCCATTCATAAACAATAACATTAAAAAGTATCTAATCTAAATGTACAGCAAGGGTTTGCATAAGAATGTAATTTGGTTAACAATGGATTATTAATTGTTGAAAGAAAACACTTTATTTAAAAAAAACGTGTAGTGTCTTAACATGTGCAAATATCCTCTATAGTGATTTATTTTGTAAAAAAAACGGATAGGAAAAGCCAATCAATTTAAAATCCACCATGTTTACATTTTTTAACTATTTAAAAAATAATATTGAAATGATTTGTATAAACATCTGGAACATTTACATGGATATAATAAAAATTAAGTTTTTACTTTAACTTCTAAAACTTGCAAATCATTTGATTCCAATATTGAACGAAGGATCTGACTTTGATGACAATGAAAAGTCGAATGTCTGAATAAAAAACCATAGCGCACTGCAGGCGCGATAATCAAATTAGCTACAAAAAATCAGGTTCGTCCAATTGTTATCCATTGACCGTCACATAACGGGTCCTTATCTCACTTCGCTTACTTTAGTCTCCATCTTTTTAAAAACTCTTACCAAACAATCCTGAAAAAATCCATTTACTTTGCGCTTTTAAATAAAGAAACCCCTTGGAATTTGAAGGAACATCTACTTAGATTCCAGATATTCGCGCAATTTGGAGCCGCGTTCTCTGACGGTAAATTCGATCCGCGACTGCGCTCCCCTTCTCCAGCGAAGCCACAGCTGTGTGTGCGTCTCTGCATCCGCTCCAGCAGCAGTGGTCGGTGACAGTCGAGTCGTCGTCGTAGACGTCGCCGCACATTCTATTCCAGCCGCCGCCCTTCTCTTCGGCGTCGCGTTCTACCCGCTGCCAAGTGCGCCTCCACCGGGGAGTGGTCGCGAGTGCGTGTCGTTAGTGCTTTAGGCGAGGTGCTCCCGAGCTGCATCGGAACCCGCTGAAAACGTGTCGTCGCAGCACAGAGCGAGAGAAGAGGTGAGTGACCCCGCTGTCGGTGGGCGTCTGCTGCTTAGCTAAATCCGATGCCTGCCTGCACGACTATTGCTGCCTTTTTATTTTCGTAATCCATGTTTTCGTGGGCGGCCTCCGGAGCCCGAATCGGTGAACGCGGTTCCATATGTAGCGCTGCTGCGGGATCGTTAGCGAGCCGCTGCCTGAGAGTAGATGCACCGCCGTGATATTGTGTTTATGTATGCTCGTGAAAACAACGGGGACTCGGCATCTTCGCTTGATTCCGATGTGTGTTGGGGGGACTTTTCAGCACAGTTGGATGGTATATGGGGTGAATTGATTTCGATGGTTATGCTGCGTCGTGTATCACTGGTGAAAGTTGAGTTTGATGAATGTTGTGAAGGAGATGTGAATGTTTTGTAAACATGAATTTTTTAGGAGCAGGCCTTTTTTAGCCTTGGTATAGGCTTGGATTTAAGCTGTGGAGAAATCGTTGAAACTATTGTATTGAGTGTTACAAAGTTAGGTTGTAGATTAGCCTGTGAATCCAGTATGAAAGTGTGCCTTGAAAGTCAGGAGAACAAGTTTGAGTGTAATGACACATCTGAAGAAAAGAGTTCTTCTAGAGATTGTTGAAAGTATACTAGAAAGCATTATTTATGAGTTCATAAATTCTTGTTAATAAAAACTTACCATAAATTTTAGATGAGGAGCCTCAATTTTTTGCTGCTTTTAAAATCTAGCTATAATTATTGCTGGTAAAATTTAAAATTTGCTTTTTCAAAACTGACTTGATAGTTCAAATATAATTGTGAAAGTTGTACAATTTGTTAATATACATAGTAAAGTTACATTGCAAATTGATGTTTCAAAACTTTACAAGTAACCATATTAAACCTAGTCAAAAAGAAAGTGGAGTAATTCAACAAAGAAATGTTGCAATTAATTATTTTAACATAGTAAAAGAAAATTCTTACAGCAACTTTCACACATATCATTATTGCTGTGCTCTCAATTATTAAAGCGTAAAGGTATTAAACTCTACCAAGCGCTTCTGGCATTTACTGGAAATGTCTTTAACTATGCGAATGTACTTCAAACCATGTAGTTTCAGCTCCTCCAGGCCTCAAGAGTAATCTAATTTTTTGCCGGACCCTAAGCTCACCTCTGCATTATTGCACTTTATCTCACAGAAAGTGAATTTATCCATAGCAATTTGGGAAAAATATCCTCTATCGTGTGGGAAATCTTTTTACATAATCGCTGTGCAAGAAAACAGAAGCAAACCTGGCTCCGTTACATTATTTCTTCAGTGCATTTTTATTGCTGCATTATTTCAGTGCCTACAAGGCCTCATTCGGCATCTTCATAATTATGCATTAATGTAAATAGTTCAATATGTGATTATGCATACAATGTTGTAACGAGACTCGGTACAACAATAAACCTCTCGTCGAACCGCACTTTAAACCCTGTCCAAAAACTGCGTCAAGCTCGAAAATAAATTTCCGAAGATATTCTCATCGACGTCTGCTCTTCCTCTCTCGCGCGTCGACAATTTATTTATCCAAAAAATAGCCAGATGGAACAATTCGCGCGACGACTGCGTATTGAGGAGAGAGAGAAAAAAAAGGCCGCCGCTGCCACGTAATAATCGGACAACACAAAACAACCGTTAACGAAAGAAAAAAAAAAAAAAAATCTCTTTCCTAAGCGAATTTCCCGCTACGCGCATTAGCATGCCTTTTAAAAGCCAGGAGACCCACGTAGCTCTCGGCGTGCGTATACATGGGGGAATCGTCGAATCGTGAAGCCTCGGCATTGTGTGATCGCCCCCCCCCCCTCCGTCCCCTCCTCCGCGTGCGAGTGAATTGCGAAACGTTCGGGCATTATTTTGCGTAATTGCGCACCGAGCGGCACAGGTGTGCGCGCGCCGATTTTTCGGAGGGAGGATGTGTGTGTGTGTGTGTGTGTGCGCGAGCTTCCGCGCAAATTGAATTCCGGCCTTTTCGAGCTTGAAATTTCGTGCGCCAGTTTCGCTGAAAGAGGGTTTCTCGCGAGAGAGAGAGAGAGGCTTTTCGGACGAATTCCGCGAGCTCGCGGGTAATCTTGTTTCGGTGCAGGGGGCGGGGGGGGGGGGGGGGATTTTTCCTCTTTGTCGAGAAACTGAATAGGTCTAATTTTGTTCTGCGTCTACGGTCTGAGTTAATTAACGGGTTGAGCCTGCTGCTAATGTGTTAATTATCGTTGTTTCATTAATGGGGAAGTTGCAGGAAGTGGAGTAAACTGCTGATTTAAATTATTGCTATGTATACGGCGTGTATAAAAACGAGTAGTGAAGTTATCAAATCAATTTTCTTTGTGATTTTAATAATTAAACTAAAATTCAAAACACAACCCAAGAAGACATTTATAAGATTTATTATTTTTAAATGACAGGATATAAATTTGAAATGCACTTTTTTGATTATGTAAAAGACTGAAAAAGAAAAAAACCAATAAAAGAATAAGACAAAACGTTTTTATATTATCCAACAGTTCCAACGTAACATTTTCAAAGTCGCACGCAGCACCCGCGAGCCATTAATTCCATTTTGATAAATTAGAAAATTTCCCCCCGATGAAATATTCACGTTTTTAATCTCCCGAAGCGGAGCGCAGTAAATGACAGTATGATCAATATTTAAAACCGTCCGTCCGGGACTGTTGACTTTGTATACTTTCATTTGAAAGTTTCTAGGGTAACTTCGTTTCGCGAGCGGCGCCGAAGATACGGCATGAAAGTCAATACCGGCATCTCCGACAAACTCGTTTGGCGAATTAATTTCGAACCCACATAAATTCGCGGCCCGACGCTGATTCTCCCGAGCAAAAAGCTTGTAATGTACATGTATAAAAACTCGGGGGCGGTGGGAAGTGACTGGAAAATGGGCTCGAGTATCGGGACAGAGTCGGCCGGTCGCAACGGGCGAGAAAATAAAAACAGAAACGTCGCGGTTATCGCCGAGGCGAGTCTAAAAGAGCGCGGGACACTCGTAAAATCGTAATCTGCGTCGTAAAACTACTCTTGCCCCAGAAATGGAAAAAAGTCTTTTTTCGCGTTTTTCGCGCGCCGCGATCTCCTGGAAATTGCTCGCGCGGCTGAATTATTGAATTCGTTCGATTTTTCGACGACTGATATTTTTATATCTCGTTCGAAATTGGAACTAGACCGCTTCGCTGCGATAATGTTTCGGCTCTTTCTTTTTTTTTTGAGTTTTATTCATTGCCGGAGTAATTCTGTTACTTAGAATATTAAAAATCTAATGTCAGTAATTCAGGATACGCAAAAGTTCCGGACGAGACTTTTACGAAAAAGGAATATTTTACTTTTGACAAATAACCCGATAAGAGCTGTTTTAATTATCAAAAGCGTTTTTTTATTAAAATTTACGTACGACCGAAGGTCGATAAATAAAATTTTCCATGCGCGCTGACAACGACGTACATTAATAAAAGCTAATTGCTCTTTAAATCATGCTCCCCATTAAACATTCCTTAAAACGCAAAAGTCCCGAGAATCCCGAAAACTAATTTAAATCCACCCAAACGCACTCCAACGCACCTTCCCTTCTTTCCCGCAAAATCCGAGGCACGTCGTTCGAGAACTCGCTCAGCCGCGCGTATATATACATTCGATCGGATCTCCCGGCGGCGTATCCTCCTCCGCTGCGGCGCGTTCCTCGCGGATGCGTGGGAGAGAAAGCCGACGAAACTCCCGAGCTCGTTCCCACACGCACCGCGTGCACATGTACACCCGTGCGTTATACCTGTGCGTGCGCGTCGGCGGTGTGCAGGCAGCCAAGGTGAGCGGCCCAGTTATTGACCGTGTTCTCCTGCACTGCACGCGCGACTGACCTACACCTGTGGAGCGCCGCTGATTCTTCTTCTTCTTCTTCCGTCGCGCCGCGGTTTTTAGAGAGAGGTGCTGTGTGTGTTTTTTGCTCGGCGATGGTGTGTGGAGTCGAGTGGAGGACGAGGGGATTTTTACGCGGCGGTTCTTTGGTTAGGAGCGACGAGGGTATTGTACAGTGAACGGGAGAATTTCGTGAGTTCGCCGGAAAATGCGTGGGAAGGTGTTGCTTTAAAAGTTTGGCAGTTTAATGATTAAACTTGCACGGTACACTTTCGAAACAATTAAAACTTTTAGCATTGCAAGCGTTACCTTACATACCGAGTATACGCTTTGAGGAGCACTCCAAAGTGAAAACTAGATCTTATCCGCATCGAAGCGCATTTCCCTTGTAAATGCATCATCCAAAATTCCGCTCCCCCCAAATTAATAATTAACCACCTCTCCTTTATCCTCAAAAACAAAGCGCAGCGCTTCCCTCTTATATATAACAGCGATGCTTCCCGATAACCCGACGCATCTCTCTGTGTACACGCGGCGATAACGAATCCGGGCTCTTCCTCCTACATTGTGTCGCATTCCGGTGCTGCTGTGCCGCCTGCGCGTCTGTGTGTGTGATAATAGATTAGACACACTCCACGGCTACCAACACAGACGCGCTCGCTCACAAAAAAAAAAAAAAAACCTGTTCCCCCGGACACTTGCACTCGGGACACGTTGGTATTGACCAGGTACGACGATGAATCATCGACGGTATAAAAAAATTCAAAGAGGCGCTCTCTCGGAGGAGAGGCTCTTTTCGCTGGTAACGGTGTGTGCGCCCGCGTCCTCCTCGTTCGATGATTTACCAGTGGACGTTGTGCGGCCGGCCGGATTTTTCGTCAAGGTGACCGGGAAACACGGAGGATTGTGTCGCGATTGTGTATTGTCGCTTTAATTGAATGTCTGTGCTTTCTGTCGATTGGAGGGAAGAAAGGGGCATTTCGCGCGTTTTAAGACGGTAGAGAAAGAATTTCAAAAGGACAATTGCCGCGGAGGTATTGTCGCGTGTATTGGTTTTGTCGCTGTATGTCAAGAATTGTCGCGTAGACAAGGAAAAATTAATTTAGCCTTAACGTTTGTTTTGTACGAGAAAACATTTGCACGAGCATTATTCGCTCGAACTCCGCGCTTTTTCCAACATTTTTTTTTATCTACAGTTAATTAACGCAAAAAGTAACGTAGCTTTCCTCCCCTCCCCCAAACTGCCTTATTTGGACAATCGAACCCAGCAAATCCGAGCGTAGCGGCCGCAATAATTCCTTGCAGCCTAAAAAAGCAAAGTATCGAAAGGTGTACAATAATTTTCCAATACCCGCAATTCCCCCGAGAGAAGCGAAACGTCCGGAAAAACAGTGTACACTCCGCGCTCGATCTGGAAAACTTTCCCCGCAACGACGCCGCCGCCGTCGATTATCCGTCGGCGCAGAGGATAGATCGTATCGCAAAGTCAACCGAGTGCAAAAAAAAAAAAAAGATAGGAGAGGCTCGATAATAAACGTCCCGACCGCGGCCACAATAATTGTCCGATGCACGACTCGGCGCGCGTCGCCGCGGGGGTATAAAAATAAAAGAAAATAGCTCCGCCGGGAATTCGATCGTAAAGCGCGTACAAACAGCCGCCTTTTAGCGAGAGAGAACGCGATAAAAGTACGCATCTCCTTACGTAAGAGAGCCTCCGATCATTCTCTCCTCGGGCCGGCCGATGATTCATATTCCGCCGTTCGGAAAAGTGAAAGGATGACACACACCTGACACGACGACGCGGGGCCGTAAGTGCGGACGGTTCGGACTCGCCCGCGTCCTTCGGTGGAGTTCCTTTTTTTTTTATAAGGCGCGTTGCGATATAAAGAAAGCGGACGAGACTTATAGATGCCCGAATAGATAGCCAATAATGGAAACAGGTTACTTCTATGTACGCGCGGCGACAGTTCGATAAAGTGGCGCGGCCGGTTGCTCCGCGGAATCGGTGGAAAGGGGACGGAGCTCCTTTCTTTTTATTTCGACTATTTTCAGAGGGGAAATTGGGTCGCCGTTCCTCCTTCGAGATCCCTCTTTTATTTTCGCTCGATAAACCAATATTATGTACACCAGTTTTCGGAGTGGTTTGCCGTTAAATATTGATTTTGGGTTATTGAACGGGGAAATTTGCCTCGGCAACGATGTCGACGTCGTGCGCGTATTACCCGACGGCTTATTATTATACCTCGCGACCGAGCTGTTTCGGTAATTTTAGAAGCGAAACCCCGAATCGATAAATGCGCCACCGTTTCGCTAATCTCCCCGAGTGGATAATCGTTCGAATCGAGGCGAATTTGCGACGCTTCGTATTATGAATTCAGCGGGAATCAATTCGAAAAGCGGGCGTTTGATTCGGGCATTTGCATTTCGCATGCGGTTCGTTAGAATCTATTCTCGTGGCGGATAACTTTTAAATTCCGAGTGCTCTAATTTTCAAAGCCTATAGTCGAACTTGTGTGTTTTCAATTAGAGCGTGGATCTCGTTCGCTCGTAAAATCGTGCGAATGTCATTAATGAGGCGATAATAATTCACACGCGGCTCTATTAAGGAAAACTTTTATTCGAACGCAATTTTTATAGCTCGATTTGAAAAACGCCAATCAGTTCATTAAACCGAAATTTATCGTACTAAAGCACAGATTTCCTCCAACAAAAAAAAAAATTAATTGACAAATTTCTCCTTTTCCTCGCCGCGAAAACCATCAATTTTCCAACAAAAAAAAAGGCCAATCGCCCGAATCGCGAAAAAAGCAGGCACTTCCCCATCCTGCGAAATGGCAGATATACCCGCGGCGGCGGCGGCAACAACAACAGCAACTCCCATCCCGGTTGTGCAAAAGGCGGAGGCGCGATAAGGAACGATTGCGCTTAAACGCCGTCATTTTCTCTCTCCGCCTAATGTCAATTTGCGAGAGAGAGCGCGCGTCGGTCGTGTGTCACGCCGGGGAACTTTGACTCAACAGCTGTTCAGTGGGAGTCGCGTCGGCTGCGGGGATGCTGGGCTTTCGCGGAATTTTGCGGAGCGTTGGATAGAGGCGTTTTTGTTGGTGTGTGTGTGTGTGTGGCGAGTGTCAGCTGATTTTGTTGTTGGACTGTGTGGTTTTGATTTCATTTTGTTGGAGGCTTTTCTTTGCATAAATGGGAGCTTCGATAAATAATGGAATGTTCTTAACGAACTTTCATCGATGGACTAAATATCTTTAGTTTCGAATAAAATATAGATTTTCGTTAATTGAAAAAGTGACTTTTTAAAAAGGAATTAATCATTAACGTACTTAACTTTTGGTAAAACAAATAAGAATCAATAAATAAAAAAAAAAGCAGCGCCAGTCCAATAACAACGACCTACTTGTGCAATTTAATACTTTCCATCAGAAACTTGATAACGAATATCAGTTTAATATTTGCAGCGAAATATTTGATTTCATTTTTGAAAATTTTATCACGCAAATGTCGTTCTAAACATTAAATAAATAAGTTAAATTTACATAGATACACTTCCAAAGCAATTAAAAGTTATCGTATTATAAACATTACCTTACATATAGAGTACACTGTTCAGTCTTTAAATCTCGAATTACCCAAATTCAGCTATAATTTATTACCAATTCGGATTCTAAAAGTAACTCGATATCATACATAAAGTTGTACCCAAAATCCAACCGAATAGAATAACAATAACAAAGCATTTTCTAAAAAATCGCTAACTCTAAAAATCTTTCTCTCCAGATCCAGCGCCCAACATTCACCATCGACGTAGAGGAGGGCAGCGCGGGCCATCACCTTTGATGCTGGTCGGGACATGGACTATAGGTGATGAGCGTGGTGTGCTTGAAGACCTCCGTGGAAGAAGGCATTCATAACGGCGAGCACAGCGAGGCCGCTCTCACGTTCCCGGAGTTGGAGCCCCAGCAAAGGGAGAGCCAGCAGCCCGCCAAAGTCATATCCACCGACGAGCTGGCGCTACTCGCTAAACTGGAAGAGGCCAATCGGTGAGAGAGCGAGCTTCTTTCTTCGACGAAGCGACAGTTTGTGTATAATGCGGTTTGGCAAGGTTGTTGCTGTGCGGATAAAGTGGTTTTGGGTTATTGCTCACTGTGTATAAATAAATAGTTATCTTGGGGATATGTTTTAACTGATTTTACAGCGACGTTTCGCTTACATTCGCATCAGAAACCGAATTAGAGATGAATGCGGAAACAGTAGGAGAAGAATGTGTAAGCAATCTCAATTAACCGGGAAGTGATCGGGCGTGAGTCACTTTTACACCGGTGTTTTCTATATATATATATAGTTCTTTGCACCGTACGAATATAATATAATCGATGTCGCGTTGCAGCTTATTAAATTTGACCTCGAAATTTCTGAAAATTGGCCAAATTTGGTAAAAAAAAAAATTTTTCGGGTAGAAGAAGTTGTGCGCAGATCTGAAGGCAAAATATATGTTTAAAATACGTGTGCAGGTTATTGTTGTTGCAAGTGTCGTTAAAATGCAAATTAATCCAAAGCCGAACAAGTAACTTTCATGTAACGACTTGCTTATGAATAGTAACATTTTTAACGATATAATTGTCGCTTTTCTATTAGTCAGATTTATGTATTTTTACGTTAAGAAAAACGGTAATCTTTAAGCGGCATTATGGAAAAGTTTAGCATTAATACATTAGTTTCTTTTTTATGAATGCGTTACAATAGACTATGTAAAGCTTTTAGCCGAGCTTTTTTTTCCCCCAACACAGTGACCGACTTTCTATATTTACACATTTCAACAAACTGTGCAGAACTTTAGATTGTAAGTTGACCCCTTGTAATAGAATTCTTTCGATGGAGACATAATATGTCTGTAGTTGCTCAACTGTTTAGAAACTCGCTGCTTTGACTTTTTCACAAATATTTTCGACGCCGTAATCAATTCAGTAATCCTTCATACCTCTTACATTCAAATAGAATTTTCATTTTAATACTCTTTCTCTCCGCAGGCTAATAGAATCCGACGCCAAGTCCCTGAGCTCGCTGCAGAGCAACCACAGCCGCAAGGGCTCGGACACCTCGCAGGTCTCCCTGGCGTCGGGCTGCAGCAGCAGCGCCGGCAACACGAACGGCAACGGCGACGCCGCCGCGGCCCGACGCCAGACCTCCACCACCAGCTCCTCGGCGAACGATGCCAGCAGCGGCAACGACGCGGCCGCGGCCGCCGCCGACGGCGAGGAGAACACCTGGACGCTGTGGGGGAACATCGTCGCCGACTGGGAGAATCAGTGGAAGAAGAGGAAGGACGTCGTCAAGGAGCTCGTCAGGCAGGGGATACCCCATCACTTTAGGTGAGCGGTTTCGGCTTTTGGACGGTTCAGGGTTTTGAGAAGGCTTTTGGTGAAATTCAACTTTTATCTGCTGTTCCGAGAAAGGTTTAGGGTTTATTTTTCTTGTGAAGGCTAGCTTTTGCAAAAATCGTGTTTTCCGTTACTCCTTAAATTTCAGTCGGAGAAGAGAAAGTAAAAAAAGAGTATTTGGTTTCCAAAGATATATTGTTCAAAATAAAAGCTTTCTAGATACATATATTGAGGTCAAAAAGTTTTTACCCGACACTATTATACATAATACGTGGGTTGTAAGAAAGTAAACATTTTCCATCATCTATGAAAATAACATATTATGAAGGCTAAGCAGTGTTTTTATCGAAAAGTAAATGATACGGAATAATTTCTGCATATCGATTATTTAAACTTTTTTGTAAATGCTTGTACAAGTTTTTCTTTTAAAAGTAAGGATTTCAATCCGCCTTGAATTAAAAGCGAGATTGCTTTCTTAACTTCCAGTGTTAAAGATCCTAAATGATTTTATTTATTGGGTGAACTTGACAAGAAATTAATCGGAAAAGTTCTGCTTCTATAGAACAGAGGATTAAAATTACTTACTGAACTAAGTATTACTGAAGTTTGCTAGACAGCTTTATCGATCCAATATCAGATATGAATGGAAACGTTTTCCCATCTTTCTTCCAAGGATATATTTTACTAATAAGAAAGAGTGATAAAATTCGCCAAATTTATAGAAGAATTTTATTTGTTGAAAATTATAATTCTCTACAAATTTGATAAATTTTGAGCGTAGTAAATTGTATTAACGATTATGAATTCCTGCCTTTTATTGCGCTCCCATTTTCATAATTCATCTCTTCTTTCCTGCTATTTTCCGTTACTTCCTGCCAATTCCACAAACGAAGTAAGCTAAAGTACCACCTGTTCAAACTTTTTTGAGTATCAACGCAATAAAAATAGTAGTCACCGGCACAGATTATCATTAGTCATAATTCGAAGAATAAGCGAGTGATTCTTGTTAATCTTGAATCATCTCCATTTTCCTGCCAATTTCTTTAACTAGTTTTATTTTAAGAAGAAAATAGCTCCGAAATAAATAGCACTACAATGAAATAAAATAATTTATTTACAAAAAAAGTAATAAATTTGCCTATTTACAAATAAAAATTGAAATACCTTATCAGGTTTGGAAAACAGATATTCTAAAATACGAATTACCTCACCGTCTCCCTTTTCTCCTCTTTTCCACCCTCTTCATTCCCTCCCAGCCGCGTGACCCAAAAAGGCACAACAGTCCCTTCGCCTCTCAGCCTATACAAAATCCAGCTCTCGAGGCTCAAGGCACTATTCTCCTCCGCGAGAAAGCTCTCGCTAAAAGCTGACACGAAATTCCCCCAGGGGCATCGTCTGGCAGCTGCTGTGCGGCGCGCACGACTCCCCGGTCAAGAAGCAATTTGCCGAGTACATAAAGTGCACCTCCGCCTGCGAGCGCATCATCCGCCGGGACATCGCCCGCACCTACCCGGAGCACGACTTCTTCAAGGAGAAGGACGGCCTCGGACAGGAGAGCCTCTTCAACGTCATGAAGGCCTACAGCTTGTACGACCGTGAGGTGGGCTACTGTCAGGGCTCCGGTTTCATCGTCGGCCTTCTGCTCATGCAGGTGAGTTGATTTATCGGGGGCGATTACGATGCTTAGGGGATTAATATTTCGTGTCTCTTTGGTAAATTAAAATTTGAGAAATTAAGTTGGTGTTTTTTTTTCAACATTGAAATTTTGTGCTGGCGAATGTGCAGTGTAATTTATAATCAAAATTGTCTACCGGAATTTAATGTGACACAAATTGTGACGCAGTACCTGTCGATTTTAGTTGACTCACGGGAAATCAAAGTAAATATTACATAATTGAAGTTTCAGGGGGATCATTTTCCGGTCTATTTAGTAACATCAATGCCCTGACGAATATAAAGGGACAAGATTAAACTGCTCCTGACAATAAACGAATTTTCTTATTTTACTTCTTACTATCGTCAATCTTTTATCATAATAAAAGTGTTGGCTCTAAATATATTTTTACATTTATCCATTTTAAGAATTTCATTGACGTAAGAAGAATTCTTTTAGAATAGTCCGTTTTGATGTTTCAAAGCAGATGTTGGTTATGAAATAATTGTTACTTCGTTTGGAAACAATCTAATAATAAGCTGCACTACACTCCTCTACACGTAATAAAATATTTGCTTCTCTTGCCTTGGCTCCTCTAATAAATTAAAGGCTCTATTACCGTAATTGCAAGAGCATTATGAATTAGTACCGAGCATTTCTTAGCATTAAAGTAGATTTTAATTTTAGAAAATGTCTTATTTCTTGAAAGCAAATAAAATTACTGCTTTCGCGCACATTGTAAATCTTCTTTATAATAAATTAAATCTACGACTCTTAGCTAATCTAATTTTCCCATTCAGAAATTAAAAAAAAAAACATTTCATCTCCTTATTCATAACGCACAAAGCGTAGAAAATCCACCTGGGACCGTAAAAGCTCATCCAGTAAGCGTTTCCTTGCAGCAAATGCCAGAGGAGGAGGCGTTCGCGGTGCTGGTGGCCCTGATGCAGGAGTACCGTCTGCGCGACATGTTCAAGCCGAGCATGGCGGAGCTGGGCGTCTGCATGTACCAGCTGGAGCATCTGGTGGCGGACACCCACCCGGAGCTGCACGCCCACTTCACGGCCCAGGGCTTCCACACGTCGATGTACGCGAGCTCCTGGTTCCTCACGCTCTTCACCACTGCCCTCAGCCTGCCGCTCGCCTGCCGCATCTTCGACGTCTTCCTCTCCGAGGGCATGGAGATCATATTCAAGGTCGCCCTCGCGATGCTGCAGCTCGGCAAGGAGGATCTGCTTAGTCTTGATATGGAGGGAATGCTGAAGGTAAGATTACTATCTAGAAACTATTCTTTGCGGCTAGACGTTTAAATGTTATAAATTTTCTTAGTAAATTGCTGTGATGCTAACGCGTTTTTAATCTGTGAAAAAATTAGTTGTAAAAGTTGAATCATTAGATTTTACATTCTGTAATGCATAAAGAGATGAGTTAAAAATATTTTTCGAGCGATAAAAGTATTATTAGGAAATCTAATATTAGTTCTACTAAACTCTTGATGTAAAATTAAGATTGAAGCACTTGAAACACTTCAGATAAAATCAGAAAAAGCTGTCTTAATATACTTAGCGGTGTGCTTTTAAAAGTTTCACGTACGTTAGCTTTTTTAAATTCAACCGCTTAATAAATTATAATTTGTTCGATAAAAAATTAATTCGTTTTGAAATATTGTAAATTTTGTAGTTTTACCAAAAAGAATTACCTGGCCGAGCAGAATCTGATCCCGACCGACTAATGAGCATCGCCTACAGTATGAAAATCAATCCTAAGAGAATGAAGAAACTTGAAAAAGACTACACCGTTTTAAAAATGAAAGAACAAGAAGAAATGGTCGAACTTCGAAGACTTAGGGCTGAAAACAGATTACTTAGGCAACGAACTGAACTCCTTGAGGCTGAGTCGGCTGAATTAGGTAATTTAAATAAAATACGTAAAAAATTTAATTCTCACAAAGTTTCACCAAAAATATTCATTTTATTATAAATTTAAATGTAATTTTACATTTACATTTATACAGCTGACAGATTGGTCCGAGGCCAAGTTTCGCGAGCGGAAGAAGAGGAGACAGCCTTCGCAATCCAGCGTGAATTAACTGCCCTACGCCACACCCATCTAGAGACATCGCATCAACTAGAACAGGCACACGAAGAGCTGCGTTCCTTGTCGATACTTCTCGAGGAAAACGTTAACTCAAAGCAATCTTCTCTCGACGAGATATCGATTAAGCAGGAGGCGCTCGCTCAAAAGGAAGAGATGATCCAGTGCCTGCAGGAGGAGCTTGTCAGAGTGCGATTACACGAGGCTGAAAATGACGCAACGATAAGAGATTTGAAGTCGCGCATTCAAGAACTCGAGCAAGATAAAAAGACCTTGAGAGAAAAGACGCCCGACAATTCGGTTGCTCATTTGCAGGAAGAACTTATTGCTGTTAAGCTAAGAGAAGCCGAAGCGAATTTGTCATTGAAGGTAAATCATAATGAAACTGTTTTTAAAACAATATGAACGTACTTAATTTGTCTCCCTTATTTTGTTATTAAAAAATAAGTTTCTCTTCTTGTAAAGATATTTTATATTAAAAATTTGCTTAGGATCTTCGCCAAAGGGTTATAGAGCTTAACGCCGCATGGCAGAAACACCTGCAGGAGCACCGAGCTTCGCACTCGGCACCAGCGGCGGACTCGACCCCGAAAAAGCTTCTTTTCTGGGAAAATCGCAGCCACGAGGTGCAGAGACTAGAAGAGGACCTAATGACCACGAAAATTCGCGAGATGGAGGTTCTGACTGAGGTGAGAGAGCTCAGGCTCAAGGTAATGGAACTGGAGACGCAGGTTCACGTGTCGACGAATCAACTGCGTCGCCAGGACGAAAACAGCAAGGTACTTAAGGAAGAGCTGGAGGCTGCATTGGCTCGCGAGAAAGAGCTCGAGTCCCAGCTATTCCACCGGAATCAGCAGTATACGGATCTCGAGACTAAGATTAAGTATGACGCAATGATGGCTAGGATCAGGGATGCTGAGCATGCCCAGCAAGTAGCTGAACTCACACAGAAGATCTCTGTCCTCGAACTCAAGGTACAGATTTTATTTGAGAAATTTGTACCCTTAAAATTTATCGTTTTTAAACTTCTGATATATTTAGTGGTGTAATTTAATATTTTTATAACTAAATCATTTTTATAGAATGAAGAAATGTATGCCGAAGGTGAATTAAGAAATAATATGGATGATAGTGAAAGAGTTCGTGAATTGCAAGATAAAGTGGCGGAATTGAAAGCAGAAGTAAGTGTGCATAAGGTACTTATAAAAGCTTTTTTTATAATCACAATGTCAAAAGATCCGATCAAAATTCTGCATTGAAGTAAGAAGTTGAATAAATATATAATTAAATGTTGTATTTTATTGGTTGGAACGCAAGGTTAAACGGAAAATGATTTGATCTATTTATACTTCTTACTTTGATGAAAAAGGGAAATCATGCTTATCACCATTTTTAATTGCTTAACATTGCACTGTAAGATATACCCACAGCTTCATTTATATCAGTAATTCGAATAACCGAGTAACGGATATCCTCTCAACAAAATAAATTAACATTCGCAGTGGGTCTGTACTAAACTTTTGAGATCTAACAGCAAAATCAAATGTGCTTTTCTTGCTTCTAACCATAGAGGGATTCAATAAATTCATGATTTTAACATCCGAGCTTTGCTTACTCTTGCATTCTTACATGAAGGAAAAGAAAACTTGTATAATATACACCTTTAATTTTTCACATATTTCAGTGTTATAAATAGCTTTGATTATTTGTTTTATATTTTATTAAAGAAAAAGCTTATCACGAGTCACGCTACAAGAAAAATCATTTTATTCAGTCAAAAAATAAAGAAAAAATACATGAGAGTGACAGTAAATTGTTTTGCACCTTAAATCTATTATGACTGTTTATTTTTTTGTCAATTTTTTCAGAAATTCTTTAATGTAAAGCAATTGTTTCACATGAATTGGATTGACACAAGTACAAAAGTTTAATAAAATAAGCAGGGAATAATTTACATACACAAGTCCATATAGGACAAATGAAAGAAAATTCAAATCTGAAGCAAACAAAATCTGGATCATACAAAGAAGAGGTAAACAACAAATTTATGGATCAAAATGTACAATTACACTTTGAAGAAGATTCTTTTTTGTAGTGTATATGGGATTGGACTTAGATTTAAAAAATGCAGTGCAAAATTCGATTCCTAGGTATTGTTTTTATTAATTAGATTAGATCACTAGATTCTCTCACTGAATTTATGAGAATCTACTATTTTCTAATCAAAGTCTATTACTCGGTTTGCTAAAACTCAAACAAAAAATTGGTGTTGGGGATAATACTTTAAGAATTCTTTATTTTTCGGTTCTAACTGGCTTATGGTGATTCAAATTCTTTTTTTGCTATAGCAGAAATATTCTAACAATAAAAAATATTAATGTTTCTATTTTAATAAATAAATTTGCTCTCTCTAAGTAAAAATTTAGCTCAAATTAGATTAATATTATTTCTGCTAAAGTAAAATTTAAAACACGCCTCTTATCTTCAACTAACCCACTATTTCTATTGTGTTTTGTCGCATTAGTGTCCTACACCAATCACCAGTCCGGAGATAGAACTGTTAACCTGGCTCGAGTAAGTTTTAAACCACGTGACGGCATTACTTTTTCTAATCTCCTAATTGAGTAGAGTTGCTTTGTCTGTGAAACTAAAAAAAATTCTGATGACAAAATTTTAATTAGTCTTATATGAATTTGAAGTCATGATTTGGTTTAAAAAATATCAGAATGCATCAAGTTTTAAAATAAACTGTTATTGATATTATTGTAAGCCAAAACATGAACTTCTTTCTCACTCTAATCTTGTTACCCCTTGAAAGGTTTATTTTTGAAAATTGATGCTTAATACTTACTTTCAGTCCATTGGGTGAACCTGAAAGTAAGTAAAACAGGCCATCCCACATGCGCAAGACACGAATCATGGTATAATGTAAATATGCGTGTATTGTATGTGTGTGTTTTTGTAGTTTTTATTAATTATTGATATATGTATAAATATTTAATAATATTCATTTCATATCATAATCATATGTGCATGAATAAACTTGCATCACCTTTTTCTTTCCTGCATCACAGCTTGCAAATCTCTTTTGTTCTGCAACATTTGTACATATTTCATTATTCAATATACTATTGTAATAAAAATTTAATTTAAATTTATCTAATTAATAATTAAAATGCTGATAATAACTCCAGAGACTGGAATTAATCAGTAGACGTAGATTTATAGTGTAAGTTTACTTTTTAAAATTTATGAACTTTTCCACTTTTGGGCTATGCTGTATCTATAATTTTAGATAAATATTAAAATTTTGGACCTTTTACATTTGACTTCAAAACTAAAAGATGTAAACTTGTTTTATAACTGTGTACTCTTATCGTATTTTCAAGAGATAAATATCATGTAGTGCTTTTAAGTAATTTTAGATTATAAAGTTATTGTTTGATAATATCAAAAATTAAAGAACTGTAAATTGGTATTTTTTAAATTTAGTAAAAGAAAGTTTTGCCCATATGTGATTTACTGTAAAAGTAATATATTTTTGTATTTGCTAATACAAATTCGTAAATTGTAACAGTTGAAAATTTGTGTTAAAAAATAAAGAAAAAGTGTCTGTATAAAAGTATTTCAATAATTACCATTCTTTAAACAGAACTTTATTCTTTATTTTTTTCAGGTGTGAAAGTTCTAGTTTGCTAAATGAAAATATATAGTCTTTTACCAAATATTTTTATCAATAAAACCTACTTGTTGCTAAACCTAGCTGTTTACATTGTGATTGTTATAATTCTAAAGGAATTTGTCAGTAGCTATTTAAATCTTGAATTTCACTACAAATCAATGCATGAACAACAAAAAAACCATACATCTCTTTCGAAAACTTAGAGCTTTCGCACCTTCTTTTTTTAAACTCCTGATTACCATTTTTAAAATTGTTGTTTCCACTTAAACCAGGTGTTGAGGCTGGAGGATTGGAAGGAGCGCTGGACGGGCAAGCCTCCAGCCCAGACGGCAGTGCGTAGCTGCAGCATTGATACGGACGGCGAGCTCGACGACCGCGACGATCTCAAGATTTGCCTGCAGGACCACGTAGGTAGTACACCAGACAACTCCAACTCCAACTCCACCGACTCGTAAAACTTGCTTTGGACGTGGACTCGTTCTACGCTGCTTACGCCTAGAGGATCGTCCCTCCTTTCGTGTGGCACGGTGGTTTCTGCTTTACCGACGCGTTGCGTTTTTGTATTATCTGTAAGAGCACAAGGGTTGCAGTGTATTCTTTTATTACAAGGGTAGTTTTCGTTTAAGTAGATAGGAGGGGAAGACACTTGCCGCAAGAAGGATTGGGATGTAGTTTTGAATTTCGAATTTTTGGATTTTTATAAGAACTGTGTATAGGAATCATGAGCCGAGTTAAAAATAATTACTTTGTTTGTGAAGTATGATTTAAAATCTCATCAATGAAATTAAATTTGTTGAAAAGCGTTTATTTTGAATACAAGCTAACGAAAATGAATGAAAGTAATAACCTATTTCCATAAGCATATTTCAAAAAGATATTTTTAAATAATGAATGTCATTGAAGAGATTTTATTTCAAAGTTGTTTTGAAATAAATGTGAAGTTCATGGTGTTCTATTGAAATTATACATCGAAATACAGATAAGCTGAACGAATTGTACACGATCCTTGAAAAAGCGCATAGTCAAAGTTTGAAATTCTTCCTCTAGATCAGGCACATAGAGCGACTTCACATAGCCACACGCGCACAATTTTTAAGGATAACGAAAGTGTAACGAGCTCGCCAAGGTTTTTGTGATAGGCAGCTAATGAAACTCTCATTAACGAACGATAAAATACTCTGTCGTCGTGCAAAAAGAAAGTTAGAGAGTAGGAGATATCTTTAAAGGTTCATTCTATATATGTACCGCGAAGGAAAGGTTACATCTTCATTCCATAATATTGTATATCGAAATCGCGCGCATTTTTTCATAATAAATTAAGGAAGATGTTTTTTGATGTCACGTCGAAAAAATTTGCGAAACATATCCGTAAGTTGTTTCGATTAGACATTCTGTCGCCTGGTAGATTTCGTAGGCACTGGATATTATAATGCAATTGGTGATTTTTTTATTTATTTCTTAATTTATATTAGAGCTTTATTTTTATTGATTGATTTATTTTTTCGAGTTTTATTATAATTTTATATTTTAATCTGTATTATAAGAGATGATTTTATGTCTGTGACCAAGTATTTATATTGAATAAGTAAATATTTTAACTTTAAATACGTAATCGCAATAACAAATAATATATATTGCAATGATTAAATTGGTGCTGGTTTAATGATTATTGATAGTTCAGATATTTATAAACTGATATTGAAAGAACCATATCAGTATATTGCAATGCAATTTTTATGTTCTTCCACATTTTATTTTTTGTTTTTTATTGCTTTGCAGAAAGCTTTTAATAATTATGACTCATATAAATAACTATACAATTTTTATAAAGATTAAAGTAAGAATTCCTATTTATTTAGGACGGAGTATAAACTTCCATAATATAAAAATATGTAATAATAAAATTCGAGCCTCCAGCACTGTTTGTTTGTTTCACAAAATTTTAATGTCCAAAATGTTAATCATTGTTTAAAAGTTTATCCCAAATGTAGGATTAATACCTAAGGGATTAAGTAGGTAATATAGTTCTTGTTTTTTTTTAACAAAAAATATTCATTGAAATACTTAGGATAATTTTACAACAAAAATTTTAAAAAATGTTATAAGAATGAAAATTGTATTCTATAACTTTTTCTAAATAAGTCCACAATCTTTTATCTCAAAAAAAAAAAAAAAAAAAAAAAAGAGAATCCATGCATTTAGTGTCCTACGAAAATCTACTAGCGACATTGTAGCAAGAGTCGTACTAAGACCTGGGAATTTTTAGCTAATTTCATAATACATACATAAGCAATGTACTGTTCGAAATGAAAAATGTCAATTGTATTGAATATAAAGAAAAAAAATTGTCACATAATTTATTTTTATTTCTTGATCTGTCATTTGTGAAACAAAAAAGTATTTAGATTTTAGGGGAGAAATGTATTATTTTCGAGAAACAATTTTTGTAAATTACTGCAGTATTTTTTTGGAGCCAAAATAAGTATTTGCAAATATATTGAGATTAATTTTTGGACCATATTTAAATATTTGACATGTAAATTAATAATCTTGACCTCAAAAATAACTTTTTTTCAAGTATTTTGAAACAAATATGTAGGCCCTAACCCGATCGTAAAAGATCTTCAAATAATGTGATAAGTGACTTAACGCTCTAGACTCTTCAGAACTTGAACTTGTTTACTCTTAGAAAATCAAATTCAAATATAGACTTAATTAGTAGACGTAGTTGTTAAGTTATCAAAACAACGGCCAATAATGCTTATATACCTTATTTAAAAACATTTTATGTTTATTTATAATTTATTCATATATTTTATTATCGTTATTTTACATTTTTGAAAAGCAATTAAAAACATTTAATTACCTCATGCTATTTTAATGTATAAGAATGGATGTAATACACATATGACAATCGCTGTGACAATTTTTTTTCAAGCGATTTAAGCATAATTTTATTCTCTACGACTTTACATGTATTGAAAATCTTAAAAAAATAATTTTATTTAATCGAAAAGAAAAAAAGGAAAGAAATTATATATAATATAATTTATAAAAAGGATTTATTTATTGAAAAACGTATATCCTGACTAAAACGAAATAGCGAAAAATGTGCATTTTTGAGCAATAGGTAAAACAAAATGTGCGTGTAATCTCAAAAGCAAAGTAGACGTATTCGTTATATTGTAGCATTTGTATAACTGCCCGGTATTAGCCGTGTCTTACTCATTCCTTTGGTAGAATGCAGGCTGCGTGTTTGTAGTTTTTACATCGGTGGTTGAACATATCACGCGCACCGCTTCAATATTTCTTCCGATGAACGTGTGTTTCATTATACTATATTATTTGTTTTTACCTTTGTCTTCGGTGCCGGAATAGCATACGCAAGAGAAGTTTATTATCCATTTTAAATAAAAACAACCCACTAAAATTAATTTTCAATGCTTTCAAACCAACTTAATAATGTTTTAGTGCTTTTAGTTGAATTATATTTTCTCTTGCTACTTTGCAATTTCGGGACGAATTTTAATAAAAAAGCGCACTTATTTACGCGGTGACGATTTCTTAACGTATTAATAGCTGTAAAACTTATAGCGTTGTCGTGTACGACTCTTTGTAAGTATAAACTAGCGAATTTGTCAACAATATCCTTAAATTTGTAGTAAATCTTAACGTTGACTCTTGAGTTTGAAATGAATTTTCGCGTTATATGATTTTTTTAATAAATTGTACATTTATGAGAAATTGTCTTGATTTCTATTATTTAATTTGATCAAAAAGTTTTTCAGTAAATAAAAAAATTTTATTGTAATTTTAGTAGTATTAAAATTGTGTAGAACTCTTTCATAAGCCACTTTGCTGTTAATGAATTTTGCAATAGCTAGGCAGTAATGAAAACATTTATTTCCTTTTCAAACTTTAGAAAAGTAAAAATTTTACTGATAAATGACAGTAAAACTGCTAACTTATGTCTCTCTTCATTGTACTTGATTTTTAATATCTTCTATATTATCCAAAACTAACGAACACTAAAATTGCTTTACTGCCAAATGCACTGATGCAGATCCATCGAATCATGGAAGTTTTCATTGCGAGACAAAAAAGCTGCAGCATATAAAAACTTTTTTGCAGTACGTTCACTCCAAACACGTAATAATTAAGAAAAAATACGAGGTATTTTCTATGTAAAAAGTGCATATTAAACGATGAAATCGATCGAAACTATACGTGCTTCTCTGTCTTTATGGTTTTTCTTTCCACTCAAGCGCAAAGCGTTAACACGCCGACTAATTAGGTTTTGTCGTCGCAAGTCACTGAAGGATGCAGTGCATCGTTGCCGAGCCCCGTCAAGCCAGACTTATACTCTTATCGTTCGCCGAGGTTCCAGAAATCTGAAGAAAATGCATTGCTTTTAGTAGATAAATACAACTATTTCTTATTTCTATTAATTTATTCTTTATTAAAATTTGCTTTTGTTTAATTTTAAAAATAAACTTGTAATATAACTAAAGTTTTACTTATAAAGTACTTTAACATATCGTAATTACTTTCAGTTCTGTTCAATTCTGTCTCAATTGAAGTTTAACATCATTATTTTGATAAATTATAAATTACATTCCGCAAGTGAACGAGCGCAACATTTCTACGAGGAAGTCTTGAGGAAACATTTTTTTCAAACCGCAATGGGAAGTAGACTCTTCAAGTGCTTCACTTTTGAACCACGCGTTTCGAATAGCTTAATAGTTCAACGGCCTTAAATATGCACGGAGAGGATTGACTTTACCAACTAACGGGTCCACTTGCAGTCTGTTACTTTGTAAAACTCTATTACGGTTAAATTAAGCTGTTCGCCATTTATTTAATTAAATATTTGCAATCGTAAATTAACTATAGTGCTACTTAAATTGTATTTTATGTGAAAGTTTCGTAAAACATTGAAATAAGTTTTAGCAATTAGAACTAATTTCGTAAAATATTAAATAAGTTTTAGTAATTATTATTAATTAAGTAGTAGTAGAAAAATAGTGTACAGTATCCAACATCACAGAATATATCTATTGCAATTAATGAGTAACAGATATGATATAATAATTTCAAAGCATAAAAGCAGGCTATTTAAAGTGCGATGATGTCACTTCTTGATATATGATTTTTTAATGCGCTCTCGTATTGAATTGTGAAATGAATAAGTGATACGGACAATCAATGAGTTCATAAATTAAAAGAAAAACTGTGTTTTTCATTCAATGAATACTCTATACATCTGCGAGAAAATACGTCTAATTAAAATACTATTGCTAAATATTACAAAGTTAACAGTTTTTTCCGACAAAAAGTTCGTGATTTATCTTGAAAAAAAAAATCGAACGCAAATCACAACTCTCTCTCTTTCGGCGCAAAAAAAGGCTCACCGAAAAAGCCTCGGGGACAAAGGGCAAAGAATCAGACCGCCGGTCTGTCCAGCGGGCAATGACAGTCGCGCACGCACATCAGGCGGACGTCGCGCACGCAAGGGACACACGGAGGCGGAGGAGGAGGGAGGAGGAGGAGGCAGACTAACCGCCGTCGCGTTCTAAATTAAATATGCGCTTACCGTTTGCCGGAAATCGATAGCTAAACGGCAGCAGACAGCAAGAGAGAGAGAGAGAGAGAAGCGTAACGGGCCGGCCGTTGTTTCTCTCGGCTTACGCGGCACAGTCGGAACGTTGTGTGCGCGGCTCTCGCTCTCTCGGCACACTTGGCTTTCGACTCGATAATCGGCGCATTGTTCCGGCGCGCTGCTCCCTTTTTTTTTTTGTTTCTTTCCGGGGAAATCTGGGAAATGTGGGCATGCTGCTTCGTGTCAGGGCTCGTTGAGAATGATTTATTTTGGGGTAGAGTTGCGAACGATTTGAAGGAGGGCCTTGTCGGTGCGGGTTGGGTTCGATTATTGAATTATTTTTTTTTCATTTTTTTTCTTTTATAAATACACGATGACAGAAGGCGACGCTTGATTAAAAATAATTATGATTGAATATTGCGTCATTAACTGTACAATTTTAAAAAATTCGCCTGCAACTACTTCCAGGATCTTCCCTCCGCCGAACAAGCGCCTCTACTCATTCGGAAAAATGAGTGTATCTATGCGACTCGAAAGAAATAAGCGTGAACCTCCTTAATTTAATGATTCAGCTCGTATAATGACTCTTAGAACTCATTTACGCGTAGATTTTAACGAGCTCTCGCACCGACCGTCAAATGATTCACGGCGAAGCTCGGCAAGGCAGGAGGGCAATAAATATTTGTGCGCCGATAAATCTAAACGACGAACTCCGTGTTGTCGCTTTGATTCCGTTCGACTTATCTCGAAACTTATATTATGCGCCTCCGTAATGTGCGTGACTCCCGACGGAGAACGAGAAAATTGTTCGGGATCCGTATCGGGCTGAGCTTCTTCGGAAGTCGGTTCTAAATACTGTTAAGCTGTAATTATATGACGTTGAGATTGTTTGGAGAAACGATCGTTTTTACATTACTATTGTTTTGGAAATTAGACGATCTTTTAAGATTGCGAGTGATTATGTTGTCGGCAGTAATTAAGATTATTTGGTAATTAAGGTTTGAATCATAGATTTTTATCTTATTGTGAATATAGATAAAATAATAAAAAGTGTCGAACAAACAGTTTTACGACGTTTTAAGAAAAAGTTATTAGACATAAAAGTTATACAGCAAAGTATTTCCACTAATTTAAGATCAATAATAAAACTAATGCTTTAATTAATTAGTATGCACGTTACACAATTTTTTTGTAACTGATAAGTTGTCGAAGCTTCCGTCATATAAGTCCTTAATTTAGATAATGGCCTGCAACCTGCGAGGATAAGCTTCGTATTAAAAGATAAAGTCAACTTTGTTTTAACAAACAGAGCAGATAATACCGAATGATTGCGAGATCAAAACGTCACTGTTGGCTTTGGTTACTTTATGCGTTTTGCTCCCGTCAATTTTTGATTAGCATTAATTTTATTGCGCAGCAAATAACGAAGCCCTTAAACGGGATTTCTGCATTTTATCAATAAAATAAATTTGCGATAATTTATAATAAACAATATTTACGACTACGACTGTCTAATAACAACTGTTCATTATTTCTTTTATCCGAGCACACACACAGTCCAACTTTACAAAGTGTATTCAAGCATTAATCAACCATTAAACTCACAAAACAGACCCCCTCCTCCCAAAGAAAACTAATCCACCGACGATCATCCATCGGCGCAGCCTCGCCGAGGAGGCTTGCATTCCCTCAAAGATGTATACTTATATCCCACGATATAAGCGGCGAACGAAAAGAGACGGGCTCTCGGCTCGCCGCGCGGCGTTTCCCGATCTCCGCGCGAAACCTGCACGCAGCACGGGGCGATGCGTGATGATGGCATACGTCGAAGGTGACTCACGCCGGACTCTTTTAATTCGACGCCCAGGCAAGGGGTCAAAATTGATCCCACGGAGAGAGAGAGAGAGAGTGTGTGCGGCTACCGCCGCCTCTCCTTTTTTCCCTTTCAATGTTATATATTCCGCTCGGCGAGAGCAAGGAGAAGAAAGGGAGTTGTATTATCTTAATTTTTTCAATTGCCCGACCGGCGTGTAATGGTCCGCCTGAAAAGCTCCGGGACGAGGTGAGAGCTATGGCGGTGGGACTCGGGGAGAGGATGGAAATTGACGAGGCGGTTAAGGAGGCCCGATGACTTTTCGGCGGGATTTCGGTTTTTTGGTCGGAGTTGTGGGTTTACTGTTTTGAGATGGTCGAATAAGATGACTTATTGACGGATAAAGTTATTGCAGGCTTAAGTTTTTATTTAAAAATTTAAGTATTTGTCAAATGAAAGGATAAAAAATAATAATATAATAATACTTTGAAAATCCCTCTATTTTGTAATCCTATATTTACATCAAAATTTTCTATCGTCAAAGAAGATCCTTAATAAAGATGGAAATACATCTGTTCTAGATATTATTGTCGCTAATCTTTACATCTCCTAAAAGAAAAACTAATTATTCGTAATTATCCTTTAGACAGCCAGTCAGCAACTCTCATCATCAGCGGTCATAAAGAGTGAAAGCGAGCCCGCAAATCCCTCCCTAATCCACCGTCGAAAATCTCCCCTCCCCCCTCCGTAAATTTTCCTAAAAACAGTCATCGCACTCCAAGGCCGACAAACCCGCCTGACTAATTCTCTCCCCCATCGGCGGCGTTTTCGTACGGGCGCCTACATATCCAGAGGCGAAGGAGTGCCTCTCCGGCGCTTGTAATACGGGCGAAAATCGAGGCCGAGCGGCGTGGAGTAGCGCACACACCGCCTGCCGCGGCCCGTGGACTAATTAAGCGCGGAGAGCGCCCTTCCGCGCGGTAAAGTGGGAGAGAGAGCCGGTAGAAAAGCGCCGAGGCAGCGTGAAAACGACTGTCGAACGGCTCTCGAGGGCTGCTGCCGCGGGAGTTTATGCCTCTCCGAGGGCGAGCGAGGTTTTCGGTGATTTTCTATTTTATGACTGCGAGGGGGTGGATGTAGGTCAGTTGGACGGAGGAGGAGGGGGTGGATTTTTTTTTTGGAAGGGAAATTCCGAAAGGCCCGGGGGAAATTATTAGCGGGGGAAAATGTTGGGATGAATATTCTTTTTGAAGACTTTGAATTCAAAGCGTTGGTAAAATGTAGGGAGTAAATTGAATTGTTAAATCTTTTTTTTTAATTTTAATATTAAGTCGGTAGTAATTCAACGAAAGTTTAATTAATTGAGTCTACTTAAACTGTTTTCCAACGTCGAGCAGTCAACTTATAAATAGAAAATATACTGCAGACGTACTTTGCTCTCACGATGTCATAATTCATAGGGTAAAGAATCAGCTCGTAAAAGTAAAGAAAGCAAAACTGTAAGCACAAAAATATTTTCCCATATTAGATCGAAACCCAAGATAAGCCGCGCCGAGCCCGTAAATTTCCAGCCAGACCAATTTAACGGATTTTTCACGGGTTTTTTGTCGGATCTCAAACATTCGAGAGAGTATATACATAAGTAACAAGAATCCTCGTTAAAAAGTCACCGCGCTTCGACGAGCAGAGCTGAAACGCCACTCTCTCATGGAGCCTTATCATATTCAACGACCGGGACAGTCCGTCTTTAAGAATCAAATTTCGTTCTCGTTCGGACTGCGCTTCGAGCTCTCCGCGCACAGTATTTTTTACGACTTTTCGAGCGTTCCCGGGAAAATTCAAGGATGCAATTCGTCTCGAAAGAAAGCGAGAATTAAGTAAAGGAATAAAAAGGACTTGTTGCGCAAGCGGCAACGGCATTATGGAAATTAAGAAACTATTTTGCCCGAAAGGTAATTGACAAAATTCGCGGGGCAATTGCGCAAGTTAGCGAGGCCTACGCATTTTGGCGTAATAGTCCTTTTTATGTGTTATTTTGAAGAAAACGACTCGGCTGTTTTTATACGCTTTGTTAATGAATTTTTCATAATCATAATAATTATATAAAGTTTCTAACAATGCATAAAATGGCTTTACTGCGTTTGATGCATCAAATTGACTGCTTATATAAAGTGAAAAAGCGTGTAAAAGTTGTCATTATTGATCTTTAGTGGAAGGTACTAAAAGACGGCGAGCGAATAAAGCCCCAATAACGTTATGCATAGTAAGTAAACTTATATTTATTACATTTCGCAAAGTCAGCTTGATGAGTAACTTTAGAGCTGTTTTAGTATACAATACTCTTTTTGCCTGTCTTAAAATTTCCGTCATATTATAATGCTGGAACGACGAAAATTAAATGCTACTATATTATTAATTGCAAAATAACGAGCGCCTATACACGAAAGTTTTCCGCGAAAATATTTCTAAAACAAGGCAGCAACTTCCCAAATCAGCGCAGCGGCAATAATAAATTTCGAAAACTCAACGGTAATCCAGCGCTATTATATTGTCCCAAATATTTTTCGCGCCATTGTTTATCATCGCAAAAAAGCCCTCGAATCGCTTTTAAGCCGCAAAACGCGCGAGAGAGCCGGGTGCGACGCGACGTATTTCCCGATATACTTTCGAGCCTCTCCGATCGATCGGCCGGCGGTGGCGTTCAGAAAACCGCACGCCGCCGCGCGCGGCTCTCTCGGCTTCAACCGGCTCTTTTTTCCGCTCTCCCCTGCAGGCGCCAGGCTTTTGTTTGCCCCAATGATCAGCGGATAATATTCGCGCGGGCTCTGTGTGTGCTCTTTTTGCGCGCGAAACTCGCGATTTTTTGTTTTCGCTCGCGAGATGTCCGCGCCTTTTGAGGAGCTCGGACGGAATGGGGGAGAGATATGGATGAGAATCGGGCGTTTTTGGGGGTTTGATTGGGTGTGTGAAAATGTTTTGATGCATTGCAAGTGTTTTTAATGATGTAGAATAATTTTGTAAGAAAATTATTTATCTTTCAGCTGTCGTGGATTTGAAGTGTAAACGATTTATCTGAAAAAGAGATTGTGAGATTGCACTCAAATATATAAGTGTTTTCTTTTAGTGTTTGGAGAAAGCCTTTGTTCAAAAATCTTGATTTAGAAAATCGAAGATCATAATCACCCAACAGATATGGTTCACCAATCCTGGAAAGAGAAACGCCAACGCAATTCTCGCCAAACCAAATATTAAAATCAGTAGATCCAGATAAAAAAAAAAAATCCCGCATCTCCGCAATAAATCGAAGCCCCGGCGATCCCCTCGAAATTCCTCAAAAGACGAAGGCTCCCGACACATGAATATAATCCGTTCTTCGCGCCGCGGCGAAGGCACGCACTCGTTCACGCGGCACTTATGTCTATAACGCATCTGTTCGACGAAATTCCTGAAACGTCAGTCGCGCGCTCGGCGCTCCCCGCGAGGAAAGAGGCTCGAATTATGTGTAACGCAGCGCGGCAATTGAAGAAACGGGCGGCGATCCTAGAAACTCGCGCGCGAGAGGGAGATGCATCAGCCTGGAAAAATGCCGCGGCCGATTGTCAAGCCAAAGCAAAGCCCCCGGCTAATGAACGGCGACGGCGGCGGCGGCTCGGAGGCTCCGCTCCGCCGCGGCTTTAATTTCATTTTAACGAGGCTTTTTGCGAGAGAGCGGAAGAATGCCGCGCGGAGAGCCGCGTTTGCGCGCGATGGTTTTCGAGGAGAGCCGTGATTGCTGTAAAGAGGCTGATAAGGGATATATTCGTGACGATGCTCGGATTTAGGGGGTTATACGCGTGTTTACTGCGGCTGGTGAGTGTTTGGGAGAGCCGAGTGGACTGGGGGATTAGGGAAATGTTTAAGTAGGGAATTTCGAGCAACGGATTTAGAATATTCAAATATTTATGCTGCTTCGGGGCAATTGCACGAGGCGGAGTTTACAGATATTCCTTGTTTCGTCTGGAAACTTACGGCATAAGAAATTGGAAAATACTTCTTATGTGGAACGCGTTAATATTTAATTGGATGAATTCAGAGAAATTTAAAATCGCGAGATGAATTCAGGCTACTCTGGAGAACCTAGATTTTCGCGAACGCAGAATGCTAAATATTTTCAACGAATATAAAACTCTTTGAAACTAACTGCTTGAAAAAGAGCAATTGCTCCCAAAGTGTACATTAATTTCTCCTTTATTCCGCAAGCCGTTTCATCAACTAATTAAACTGGCCTGGAATAAAAAGTTTTTCCGAATAAAGGAACTGTTTATTCTTCTCCCCCGTTATTCTATTTTCATTCGAGGCAACCTCCAGTGCTGTAAACGTTAAACAAAGTTCCCAAACTCCCTTCGACTGCAGGTCCCCGTCACATATCGTCATCAGTACACTACACTCGACAGTCCCCGAATTTCCCCTTTGCTTACATTAAAAAACCCGGCCGCAATAAACCACAAGCCCTCTCGGCGAGCCTCCGATAAAAGATGTATGCGCGCTCCTCGTCCAAAAAAAAAAGCAGAAAGGTCTCAGATCGAATTCACCCTGAAAGTCCGCCTTGGCATCGCGGCCATGCAATATTCATTAAACATATATTCGCTCTCGCCATAAGCATCGACTCGCCCCGCAGCGACGAGCGAGCCGAGCAGCAGCGCCCGAGTACACATGCACGCGGCGGACGACGAGTGCAGTCGCCCAGGCAGCCGAGAGAAAGTCGAATCCGTCCGAGAGCGGCCGAGTAGCTCTCGGCAGCCAAGCCTGCTTCTCTCTCTCTCTCTCTCTCTCTGCACGGCGTCTCCTGCGTTGTGCGCGCGCGCGCGCGCATCCTACACCAAGAAATTCACGGGGACGGGCAGGGGTGGCGGCCAATTAAAGATGGCGAGACAACGCCGCGGCGGCTGCCTGGGGTGTGGCGGCGACGGCAGCAGCGGCAACGGCGCATGCGCTCCTCTCTCTCTCTCTTTCCAGCACGCACACCATGGTTGCGCGCGTCGTCGTCGGCGGGGGGGAGAGAGGCGACGCGTTCGCAGGGGAGAGAGAAAGAGAGAGAGAGAGAGAGAACCGGCCGGTGAGGCAGCAGCAGCGCAGCGCAGCAGCAGCAGCAGAGCAGCAGCAGCGAGAGCGTCGCACGCGCCAGTGTCGTCTGGAATTCCGATTCGAGCGATCAGCCTCTCTCTCTCTCTGCAGTAAGCAGTCAGCAGCCAGCCGCTCAGCGCGAAAGAGAGTTTTAGAGCCCAAAAGTTTTTAGCGAGACAGCAGCAGCTGCTTTTTTAAACGAGGAGCCCACAGTAAGAGGAATCATCATGGTGATGGAAACCGAGAACAACGGGCCCGCGGCCGAGACCAAGGACATCAAGGACGTGAAGGAGCTGAAGGACGCGATGAAGGACGACGCGCCCCTCGACAACAAGCAGGACGAGGCGAGCAAGGAGGCGAACGAGAAGAAGGAGGAGGCCGAGAAGAAGGCCGAGGACGGGGTGAACGCAGCGGCCGCCACCCAGGGAGCCGGCGACGCCTCGGCCACCGCCGCCAACGCCGCCGCCGCCCAAGCCCCGGCCAAAGCCGCGAGCGTGCATAAGGCCAACTTCGAGAAGGACATCGTCTACCTGTACCAGTTCCCCAGGACGCCCCTGCTGCCCAGCCTCTCGTCTTACTGCCTCAAGGTCGAGACGTGGCTCAGACTCAACGGCATCAAGTACGAGGTGAGTGTCGAGATATCCCTATTCTAACATCGGAGTGTCTCCGGGATTTATTCCAATGACGGTTGAACGTCGAGTTCGAATATTTGAATGTTGCGCGCGGGGACGTTCCGCAACGTATCGTCTTTTGTTTCCGACGGAAAATCGGAGCCTCGGGCACACACAGACGCACCGCGAGCCGTGCCTCTCCGGTTTTCCGCGAATCCCCGAGCGTCCAGGATCGGGGAGAGAGAGAGAGAGAGCTCGCCTCTCGGAGCGGAAGATTTAACGGGCGGATTTTAATTTTCGTAAACATTACGGAAAAACGGGAGATTCGCCCGCTTCTCGACAGAGGAGAAAGAGAGCTCTCTCTCTCTCTTTCTGTGCGTGCGTGACTCTCGGCCCGTGTGTGCGTGCGGCGCGGCGAAGAAAATGGCGCGAGGGCGGTTTTGGCTCTCTCTCTCTCTCTCTCTCGGTCGGGCCAGAGGGGGTCTCCGCGTCGCGCACACAAACGCCAAGGGCGGGACGTTTAAATTGCACAGGCCGCTGGGGCCCCGAGAGCGCGATGCGAGAGAGTTGATATTTATTTTCGTACGCTTCCTCTCTGTTTGGCGTTTGTGGTTTGTCGGCCGGACCGACGTGTGTATGTGTGTGTGAGCGTTCGCTTTTCGATCGTTCATTTGTCGGAGGCTTTGTCTGGGTTTTTTCTATATATATGGAGTTATCGCCGCTTCGTTTCCTACTTTGATTATCGAATTTTCTTACGTCCCGAGCTTTTTTTTCCTGCCTCCTTATCTGCTTTCCAAGTTTTCTCCTTCCTCCCTGACGTATCGCCGATATCGAAATAACGATCCACTTTGTTCTGATTATTAGTGCGTCCATTTCCTGTGTCCACTTCCCGTGTCCATTACTTATCTCCCAATTCAATTTCGAAAATCGGATATTTCGTGCCGCCGACTCGTGATTTTTCTTTATATTTCTCTTAATTACATCTCTCCGCTTCTCTCGTCGTTTACTTCGCTGCCGAATTTATTATCGTCCGTAAAAAAAAATGTTGCTCCTATTTTTTATCCTATCTCGAGAACATACATTCTCATTCTTTCAATTGCTCCTCCTTTATCCGTTTCTCCCGTTCGCTCTCTCATTTTTCGTTACGAAACCGTTCCTCCCAGATGTATATTTAGCCAGATTAGCGCAAAAATTACCCGCGAATCCCTTTAAAAATCCCTCTCCCCTTCGGGCTCTAAGCGCAAAAAGATAGAAGCACTCTTAAGTCGATCTATTTCTTTGCACAGTAAATCAACCCTCCCTCCCTCTCTCTTTCATTTTCAAGTGCCTCGGCGCTCCCTCGATTCCTCTTTATCTCTCTCCTCCAAAAGGAAAAAAATATATATATTTTCCCCTTTCTATTTATATTCTCCGCTGCTCCTTTCGAGCATTCATTTTCCTCGTCCTTGGCACATTCGGGGAGAGAAACATCCTCTCCCTCTCTCTCTATTTATTAATATCCACTATATACGAGGCAGACGTTCGTTTCCTCCCTCGAAAAAAAGAGAGAGCGTAAAAGTGCATTCCTCCTCCCCCCCGTCTACGTCCAAATCACTCATTTCGAGCCCGACATGGATACGCACTCATTCATCCCCCCCTCCCCTCTCCCTCCGCCTCTGTCATTTTCAAACAGACTCGCTCTCACTTGTAAAGTTTGTAGCGCGTAGTAAACTTCCAGGGACTCTCTCTCTCTCGAGAAAAATGAGTCATTCATAAAAATCCCCCGAAAAATCGCAAATTAATCATTCGCCTCGCTCATTGAATCATCGACGTCGCTAATTCGATGGAAATTCGAGCGAGCAATGTGTATCATCCTCTGCAAATGCGCGCCAATTAACGAGATTGATATCGAATTATTTTTAGCCGCGGCAAACAAAATTAGTAACCGACGATATATACGCTCTCGCGATGCGGCGAATTGATAGCTCTCGTCTCGAATATTGTAACGCGCGTTCGTACGTCTCTCTCGAATCATCCCAATCCGATTCAATAAAACGGAATACGCCGCGCGTCGCCAAGTCGTGTGTACCGAGCGCGCGCCTGAGTCGTGTGTGTATGTTCCGAGTCAACATTCTTGCCTTCTCCGCGAGTATTAATTCTCGGGAAAACAAATGAAACAGCGCGTTTGGACGAGAGAGAGCTCGTTTTTCCGCGCAAAAAGAGAGCTCCGAACCGCCTGAGTCAATACAATCGCATTCCTCTGTCGGAGGCATTAATATTTTATCCGCCACTCATTCCGCTATCGATTAAAAAAAAGTGAATCATCCGCATAGTGTATACACTCACGTCCGCGTTGCAATCTAACGACGCGCTTCCTTTCCACCCAACGCGCAAAATCCAAAAATCTACATTCAACAAGTCAGCCGGCCCGAAAAAATAAAATCGCCATCCAGCCTCTCCAGAAACTTTCCAGCCGGGTTGTACGTCCCGCTATACGCACACCGTCGCGAGCAGGACGCTGCTCCCTGCCAAGTGCGTGCGCGTGCACTCGAAAAAAAAAAGTCGCGCCCGCCTCTGCGCGCGTGTGTGTGTGTGTACGAGTACGAACCACTCGCAGGGGGGAGAGAGAGAGAAGTGGAAGGTCGATCGGGAAAAAGGGACTAGTCGGAGAGAACGGCGGCGTCGCCGTTCTTCATTGTGCGCGCGCCGCCGCTCGGCGCGGCGTAAAAAGCACCGGGCCTCGAGGAGAGGATTGAAAATTCGTCGATTCTTTCCTTTTTCTCCTCTCCCCAGAAAAATGAATTTCAAAAAAGGGGAAACTCCTCGACGCCGACTCGGCGAGCGAGGGGGAAGGATTTTTGCCGGCGATTACTTCCTAATTTTCGCGTGCGTGTTGATAATCCCCTGTATATGCAGAGAGAGAGAGAGAGAGAAAAGCGGCCTCGGGAACTCGGGGGTTTTACGATTGTTTTACGTGCGCGAAAGTGGAGACACGGAAGAACTAGGATGGCTCGGGAGCACGAGAAAGAGCGGAATCGAGGGAGAGAGAGAGAGAGCCGTGCGGCGGTGGCGAATATTCGCCGTTGGATTATCGATCCGCGCCGACTCGCTTCTCTCTCTCTCTCTCTCTCTCTCTTTTTTTTTTCTTTTTCGAAGCGCGTGCGGAGGACTGCCTCTTTTTTTTTTGCTCTCGCTTTACGACTCCGAGGCTTCTCTCTCTCTCTCTCGATTTTATTTTTCTCGAGGAGAGGAGGACGATAAGCCGCGTAGGTTTCGGCGAGGCGCAATTTCCTTGTAAGGTTACGGTATGATTTATGCGCCGGCTGGATATTTTCCTGCGTGTCCTTCCGATCTCATTTCGGAGGACGAACGGGGGAAGGAAGGGGGGCGAGGAACGAGAAGATCCCTGATTTATCGGTACGCGTGTTGACGTATTGGCTTCCTCGATGCCTTATTTTTTTCACGAAGGGCACTCGAAGGGAGACTAATTTTATTTTGCAAAGGTAGGTCACGTAGCAACAATCCGAAATTGATTACTTTAAATATCCGGAATATTCGTTTTAAAAGTTCCAAACTGTCTATTTTCCGTCGGTCGGAAAAAATTTTCAGCTCCATTCGCGCGTCGATAAATCAACGAATGCGATGACACACACCGCTTTTTCCGAATGAAAGAGCTAAAACGAGCACGTTATATTGATAAAAAAAAAAGGCCTGTACTTTCCTCGTAAATTTTTAAAGCGACTCTCGCTCGTAGATGAAGATATATATGCATCGCCAGTGAGTCACTGCTCGACTTGCTTTCTTATGCGCGCTGCCGTGTTATTACGCTCTTTTGTGTACTCTCGAATGAAAATCATGTCGCGCCGGCTAAAAACGCTGTTGAATAATTAAAGTTTAACGCTTAATTTAAGCGTTCCCGACGTCGGATATTATTTTGCTACGTCGAGCGCAAAGCGATGGTTTTGCCAAGATTCGCGCGTGAAATTGCCGGGCTTTAATCTGGGTTGCCTTGTTACCTACATTCAGCCCGACTGGCTGGGATTTTACACGTACACACATACACACACACACACACAAACCGTGGCGAATTCATATTGATTGCGCACAATGAACTGCACGCCGTTAAGTACAAAGGCAAAGTTGCCTCGACGTTATACGGGGGAATGTTTTAAATTGAAGTGCCGAAGTTAGTTGCTGCCCTGTAAGCTTTACGGCTCGATGTAGTTACTGCTTTTTACAGTACATTTAACTCGAAAGCGAGACGTCCTACACGCCGAGCGACTGACGTTTATTGTCAGATCGATGTTTTCGTATACCTTGAGGGATTTTATTTCCTTTTAACGCAGTATTTAAAGAGTCGCGCAACAGTTTTACGATTGGCTCTTCTTTTAACAATTGAAAATGCAAATAATTACCCTCTTTTGTTTTAACAAAGTTAAAAAATCAATGCACCCCTCGTCCACTTCTCTCAAAAAAAACTTGGAAAAATTACCTTATTATCCTAAAACAAAATTTCTCAAAGAAGCGACTCTTACCGGACCCTCGAGAAAAGGGGTCAATCGAAGCCCCCTATTAGACCGCGTCGAAGTCAAGGAGTTCGCGCGGGGGGGTGGCAAAAGTGCACTGTCCGCTGAATAAGCGCGAGTCTAGATGGCCCGAATGCAGGGACACGCCGGGGGTCGAGGATTTTCGCCCGGTCGTTACCCGGTTATTGGCCGGCCGGGGGCTTTGAACCTCCCACCCCCTCCGGGCGCGGGAGCATCTCGCGAGAGAGGGAGGATGCGCGCGCAAACCGCCCCCGCGCTCGCGGAAATCGCTTTTCCGATATCCGATCCCCGTACGGCCCGGCGTCTGTCTTTCACCTGGATTTTCCGGCTGCCCCCGATACTTTTGATCCGCGGATGGAGGGGGTTGCGATCCGGAGAGTTTCTCTCGGAAGCGATGTGGGAGTGTCTTCTTTTCTCAAAATCGCGCGGAAATGCATCTTTTTTTTGGCGGTTTTTAAGGTTTGCTTTCGTCGTTGGGAGGTGGCGAGGTAGTCTTGTAAACTACATAACCTTAAATCGCCGCGATTTCACAGTCAATTAAGCAGAAAGAGACGCATGAGCTGTAATCAGGTTTATATCGCGTCGTAACGGGAGGAAGTATTTTATTTTAATTAATCAAGATAAAGTATGGGCCATTTAAAATTCATTGTGCGAAATTTACGGCAAACTTTGATATTTTTCGGAAGAATTTAATGTTGCGGTACGGTCAGTACCAACAAAGAATTCCGTTATTGATTTTACCCAGAATAATGGATGTAATTTAATATTCGAGGCGCGATAACGTTAATCGATGATAAAGCGAATAATTTACATTTAATAAATTTTTAATTAAAGCTACAATTTTTTGCAGCTTCATAATAAAGTGAATAAAAGTAGTTTTAAGTCAATTAGCAGTATCTAAATAGAACTCGGAAGAAAAGGCTTTAAAACTAACATTTTATGAATTTTCAGCAGAAACAATGTGTAACTTTAATTTTAAAAACCATATAACATGTACGATATCATTTTTACGCCGCTTTTTGTTGCTTCATATTGTAAAAGCCACTGCTATCTTAGCCAGTCTTTATACTGTATGTAAAGTTTTTTTACAGTGCATTTTTTTTCTGCAGCCGAGTTTTATGCTTGATAAAACGAGGCCGTAAAAAAGGAAAACGAGTCTTGTTTGAATCCCGCGAGGAATAATAAAGCTCTCTCTCTCTCTCTCCGTGCCTGCCTATCGCCGACATACGGAACTACAAACATTCAATGCACACCACTTTCACAATTTTTATAACGAAATTATTAATCATTGATTCGGCGGCTCGGATTATTTACCAGACCATATACAATCCTGTGCTTCTTTCCCAAGAAGGTTTAATAAGAATCGCGACGTTTACGGCGGCCTCTAATTAATGCTCGTGTAAACGCGCTTATGAAAGTCCATTGTCGACGATTAGAAAATGATTTACTGAGGAAATTTCGGACGGGTAGCTCGAGCGTTAAAGTAAATATATATATTGTTTATAATCTCGTGTCTAGAAAGTATAAAGGAACACGGCGTTACCGAGAAATCTAAAACGGTCGATGTAAAACAGGTATCGAGACGCGTATAAAAGCTGTATACAAAAAGTGTACAACGGCGTTGTCCTCGCGTGAAACATGCAATTTGATAATAATTTAAAATTTTTAAATGCCCTCTTTTTCTTTTCGCAAAAAGTAATAAAAAAAAAACTCGAAGTCGTCGGTGCGCGCGCGCGAATATTCCAAGAAAATGTCGGCGATTTAACTTAAAATATTCTCGCTCTAATTAATTCAAAAGCTTCGCTTACAAGTGCACAGCAGCCAGGCGAAAAACTCGGACTTTCCCACGAGCGCGCAAGAACTTCTCTTCTTCCAACGAGAAATTAACGCGTTCCGCGCCATTTTGTCAACCTCTCGGCGCGGCATTACCGACCCGACACAAAAGCGCAAGCCCCCCCCCCCCCCGCGCAACTTTGATACCTCGAAACTTTTCTTGCAATATTTACGCGACCCCGTAAATAATAACTCGGTAAGCGGAGTAATAACGCGGCGCGCTCCCTCCTTCCGAGAAACCTCCGGAAAAAAGGAATTACCACCGCGCCTCCCGCGTTTGTGTACACACACGAACGCAGGACGCGGTGTATCGCAGGCCATCTAGAGCGGCCGAGGGGGAGGGGAGGGCTTCGCGTGCGCTTTTTCGCCAGCCGACGGCGTCGACCGGACGGGGTCCGGTATTATATAGGGGGTTCGATTCCGGAATCGCGCGGAGAGGGTGTGAATATCCCTCTCTCTCTCTCTTTCCATGTATATATATGTGTGTACGGCAGTCGATCGCCGGCGATGGCCCCTTTTACGCTTGCCCTTGGGCTCCGGCTGATGCGATTAAGATTGGGAGTGTATATGGGGGTCTTGGCTCTGCGGGGTGAATGAATTCGGAGCGCGACGGTCGGTTTATACATCCAAAGGTTGGGCTCGGCGTGTATTAGCTGCGAGAGGCTGAAAGAGAGGGAACGCTCTTTTAATCCGGCGGTCGGCGTTGTAAAACGCGCGTATCATGGCCGAGGCTCATCTGTTGCCCGCTTCGAAATGACCGACTCATCTCTGGAATTGTGAAATTTTAAAGCGCCTCTAACGTAATTACCAGCTAAAGCGCCTGGTGGTAACGATGATATTTTAATGAAACAGCAGATGGGCCGTTACGAGCCGACAATTAGTTTCTGGCGTTTATGGTCAAAAGTAAAATTGAGTCTTCAATCAACGAGATACGTTTATTTCTTCGTATAAAAATTCGTCCAACGCTTCCTTAAACTTTCACGCCGTACCGTTTAATCCGATATCCCCCTCGGACACTCGCAGCCAGAGAACACGTCTCCCAGCGTAAAAGGGTCTCTCGGACAGAGATAGGGCGGGAGAGCGGCATTCGACTTTCATTCGAGCTCCGGGGGAGAATGCCCTCTCGAGGATATCTCGGATTACACGCCAGGTGCTGTTGCTGCCCGCTTCCACCGATGTCTCTCTGTGTGTGTGCGCGTGTTTGCGCGTGCGCCCAGTGTGGGTATACGAGCGGGGTAGAAGTTCACTCCTGCCGGGAAAATCGGCTCCGCGCTTTCAGGCTTTTATACATCGACTCGCCCGGTTTGCCGAGGAGAGCTAGTTTTGCTCTGATTGCGAGTGTGCTGCGCCGCCGGAGAGCACAATGAGCCGCTGGCCTGAAAGGCAATATGACGTCGCCGCGGCGTTTGGCAGGTTTAAAGAAGTTTAATTGTTATACAGAAGTTGAGCGCGGCCGCGCTTATTTTGCTGGGGATAGAAATGTACTTAGTTCGGCGCGAAAATAAGAGCCGGTGGCCCCCTGCTTCCGGGATGAAAATCAATTACGCCGGACATGCGCCGTGAAGATCGCTCTCGGAACTCTCGGGCTTTTCCAACGGCGAGACAACCCCTCGGGATTTAACGATTTTTTCCGAAAAAGGCCATTTTACACTTTCGAACGAAAACCTCGTTCCGCAAAAGGAAAAAGGGGTGCGACGAAATTTCAGATACCGGCGGCCGATCGATAAAACCGCGCATCTAAAATTTCCGACGAGAATCCGGCGAGAAAATTCCTCTCTCCGACTCTGCCCCCGAGAACGAGCGAGAATTAGAGCGAGACAAAGAGGGAAAGAGAGAGAGAGGGGACTGTTCCGGAGGCATTGTCCGTCGCGCGCGGGATTCCTTTATCGACGGGATTCCCCCGACTGCAGCCCTAAGTAAATACCTGCCTGCTCTATCTCTCTCTCTCTCTCTCTGTCCCCGCGTAGAATTCGCTCTCGGTTCGACGCCCCCTTGGCTCGGAGTTTATTGCGAGCGGCGTTCCGAGAGGAATTACCTGGTCAGGTCGGTACATCGAAAATTCAGGTACCTGAATGGGGAGTGTGCGAGGAGGTTCGACCCCAGGGATTTTCGCACCGATTCTCCGTGCCGCACAAAGGGCTGCTTTTAAACGCCGGGGGTCAAAAAAAGTACAGCGGCGCCTCTGACTGTGCGAGGGTAACTTTGGGGCCCCGGGGAAAATATAGGGGGCCTCGGCCTTCCGGGGTCCGGACGGAAAGTTACGGGGAGGTGTAGGATTTGCTGTTTACGGCGGGGGAGTAGTGCTGTTAGTAAATCTGGATTTGTTTTGGAACGGGGCTTTTCTGTTTATCCGATGCTGGGTATAAACGCCGAGTTTCTCTGCTTGATTTATTAATAGACTCGGGGGCTGTTTGTAAAAAAGGTTTATCGCCGTCTAAAAAAAAGCAGTTCTTTTCAATCTTCGGAGAATAACAGCCAGTCGAGAAAATTGTTCGTAAATACATTAATTTAAAACCATCCGCTATCGATAAAAAAAACAATCGCGTCGCCTCCCGTCCGGCAGTGCAGAGCGACGTCGACCGGCGACCGTTACAAAGAATCCGCGGCACGCGCGGCGATTAGGCCGCCGCCGCCGCCGCCGCCGCGTTTACTCGAGAAAAAGAGAGCGCGCGCGCCGCGCGGCCGTACAGAATGTAAACAATCGCGCGGTCTCGCGCGGCGAGTGCCGTTTTCGAAGGTGAGACGGAGGGAGGGGCGGCCCCCCGGATTAGGCCCGGCTCCTGTTTCCTCGCGCCGCGTGCCTTCGCGCGCGCGCCGCCGCATACCGGAAGCGCCGTCAACGGGGCTTTAATCGAGTCCACACCTGTCAGTCGGGCCCCGAAGCTGCTCGGGAGGGGCTACGTGTTTTGGACGCGATGGGGAGGAAGAAAGTATACGATGCGTATTTATTCGGCTCTCTGTTGACTCTGTGACTCGGGGAGGATGGAGGCGGAGAGAGGCGCGGCGTGTTGGCACTGCCGAACCTAGAAAGAACATCGCAAACTTGGACCGGAATTCGCGGGCTGGCGAAAAAAGAAGGCGCGCTCCTCCGCCAATATTATCGAAGCTCGAGCGGGAACGTTTCCGCGAGCGGAGAGCGCGAAATGAACGGGCAGAGAAGGGTAAACATAAATTGGAGGATCGGCGGAGCGGCGATAACAATCCCGCGCCGAGAAATTCCGCGGGTGTCTCGTGTCGTTCCTCGGCCGCGGCCGATGCTAATAATAAAACTCCCCGCGGCTCCTACGCGGCTTTCAATAACAAGTCCGTTTGTCTTAATTGCCGAGTCGGCAGAGAGAGAGAGAGAGATACTTTTGTATCTTTCTCGCTCGGCGAGCGGCGGCGATGCAAAATAATTCTCTCCCCGTGCACGTCGCGAGTGACGCAAGAGGAGATGCCTCTCTCGGAGCTGCGATCGAGTTTTATTGTCGGTCGAACTGCTCGGGGGATATGCGAGAGATGCGGGGTATTTGAATTGTTCTATAACTGGAGTCGAGGCTTGATTGAAAAATAACTGGACGAATTTTCCTCGCGTTTATCGGAAATTGTTTTCGTCGGATTTAAAAAGAGGCGCTTTCGCGGAATATTTCTCTGTTTGTATTGACTAACTGATATATTTATATTATGATGTCTCGCTTAAATTTAGCAATTTATCGCTCGCCGAATTATCAATGAATGTAACGCGGATAAGATAGTTTTATTACGTACGAAAATATCTCTCGGCCAACGCGTATTCGGATTCTTTCGAAGCCGCAAAACTGCCTCCTCTCGTGCGTCTCGAGGCGCAAAACTGCGCAGTGTATAATTATGCTCGGCCTCTCTCAAAGGAAAAGAGAAAAAAAAAATAAAATCCGGCCGAACGCAAAACCTTGACTAATCCACCTTGAAAACGCGACTTCCGCTTCGCCTCTTTTAAATACCATACTCTCCGCGGGCGACGAGCGGACGCGAGTAAAGTACAGTCGGTGCGTGTATATACTCGCGCGTAAGCCGGAGCGGACAGAGAGAGAGAGAGAGAGAGACAAATAAATGTAACGTTCCAGCCGTCCGTTTGTTTCGCCAAACAAGCGAAATTACCGGCAATCTCGATGAATTTCCGGTTACTTCTGTCCTCTCCTCCCGACCCCCTCTCCGCTCTCTTCCTTTCTCCGCTCGCGCTTCTGCGTTAGCTGCGGCGCGGCACGTATACTCGCCTCGACTGCGTCGAGTTCATTTTTCGCGCGGCGATTTAACGTCCGAATTGCGCGACAACGCTGTGACCTACTGAATATGCGAGGATCTCGTCAAAACCGCAAGGCAGTATCGGCCGCAAAAACGGACAACAGCAGCGGAGGACAGTAGGCAGCCTCTCCGGGTGTATACAGTCGTCGGCGCGGATTGAAGCGGAACGCACTCGGCCACGGCGCGATAATGACGCGCCAATGGGAAGAGGGACGGGCCGCTGCTTACCAATGCTTAGTCATGGGAATTGCGCCTGCACTCTCGAAAATATTCTTCGCTCCGCAATTGGAAAAGCCGCGCGACCGTCATTTACTCCGCGGGCTAAATCAAAATAAATTCGACGACTTTGTAACGCGCCGGGCAGGGAGTTGGCCCCTCGGCTAATTAATTAAGGCTTACTCGTCCCTAAATGACAGCGTCGTATAGATTATACGACGGGCGACAGGGCCGAAATTCCACGCGGCCGCGGGCGATTAAGCGGGGCGCATCGGCGCTCCATATATTCAATAACCCGGGGCGCCACGGCTCGTTTCGTTCGAGGCATATGCCGCGCCGGTATATACACGCGCCCGGTGAATTTCCCCGGCAGTCGGTCACGCCGCCGATAAATCTAAATCTTGGCCGTCTCTCTCTCTCTTGCACCCCCGGCTGTTGATACGGGGGGGGAAAGAAAAGCAACAGAAGCCGCCCGCATATCGAGGGTCGCGGCCTCTGCTTTCTGGTTTCTCGTTCTCGCGGCGGCGATGGCGCTCGTTATCTTTGAACGCGGTGGAGACGGATCGTGGGACGTGCACCGAGGAGACGTTAACTTTGGACGCGGGAATTACGATCTCTCACGGTTGATTTGAATGCCGGCTGCGAGGCGACGGCTGGACTTGAAAGGGTGGGCTAATTGATATTACTGACGGGCGAACGGCGCTTTTTGAGAGGGGAATCTGTCGATTTAGGCTGTAATGACATTAGTGTAACGTCGGTTTCGAACGAAGTCGATTTTTTAATTCAGATAAAATGTTTGCCAAGCACTAATTGTGCGCTATTAAAGTACATTTATATGAAATACATGAACGCTTTGAGCGACGACAATTATGCAAATGTCACCCAACCCGCACGCTTTTTCATCCCACAACGAGGAGTATTGCTCAACAAACATATTTCCGTCGGATTAAGTTATACACCTCGGATTCAGCCCGGAGAAAAACATCCTGACAATCAAATTACCGCAGACGAAGGGTGAGGGAGGGACGGAGGCGCTCAGCCGGAGGCGAAGACGAAATCCATAATATCGATTGCATGCCAATTGCATTCCGCGGCTTAATCTTCTATGCGTATATAAGCTATTGAGTCGCGGCTCGTCGCCGGGAAGGGAGGGGAAAAAAAAAGAGCCGCGAGCGAATTATGCGGATTGCAAATTGCGTCTCGGCTAACTCGCGGAATGCCGCTATTAAACGCGTAATTACAAATTTAAATGCGACGCCCGGCACGTGCCCGGCAATATCAAACTGACGAGCTACATTCCAATTGTAGAAATCATAAGCGGTTTACGCCGATCTAATAAATCCTCGCGGGGGACATTACATTTTTTTTTTCCCGATCACCGACGTACATACATAATTCTTTAGCCGAGGAGTTAACAGGCCGTTATTAACACTTCGGGAAATTTATCGAGCAAACAAAGAGCAGGCCTTCTTTATCGCCGCGCGAGCGCCAAGAATGCAGACCGTGTTGACTAACCGTCCTCTCTCGCGCTTTCATAATCGCTTCTCCTGTTACCGAAGTGGTTGATTTGCGCGGCAGGAAAGAAATGAAAAAAACTGATTCACTTGCTATATATAAAAAAAGACGCGCCTCGAGATAATGAAAAGCCTCCCGCGATATCCGCCGATCGCTCGCGAGAGACACTCCCCGTCGCTGCGTAAAGAAGTTGATCGCTTATTTATGGCGGCTGATTTCGTATGTATAACCCGGCCTTTGAAGAAACTAAAAGCTCGCCGTCCACCGACGTGCAAAGGAACAAAACGCCCTCGAATATATTCATGGCAGAAGTTTGCTCTCGCCTCGATACCCGGGTTGATTAGCAGCGCAGTCAACTCGGCGCGAAACGAAAGAAAGAAAGAGAAAAAAAGCGCGCGCGGCGCTTAATTAATCGGCGTTAGCGATGGTTTATTAGCAAAGTGGGTCGCGCGCGCGGCAATTTTGTCGCACACCGAGCCTCTCCGCCGCGAAACAACGGACAAGCGCCCCGCGGTAATTGGCGCGAAAATTTCGTCGCCCGTGACGCGCGCGCCTCCCATTGAATTTCCCGCGAGCGCGACGTCGTAAACGACGGGAGAGAAGAGCCTCTCTCCTCGCGAGGCTTCGTTAGAAAGCGCGGCGCGCGCTTCTTGCGCTTATATACACGCCGCGCGGGTTTGGCGAATTTCACCTCGGTTTTCGAAATTAGCGCCGTAGTTTTTTTTTTTTTTTTTCTTAGCTCCGCGAGGCTGTCGCCTGTGTACTAGAGTCTTCATCGGTTCGAAATCGAGAGACGAGTCGACGCGTGGACTGTATACTTTAAGCAGGAGCAGTTCCAACAGCCGAAGTAGAAGTTAGCGAGCGGAGACTATATTATTCGAGCTCGAGCACGCTCTGTTTAGGCTCGGGCAACAAAGGAGGTTGCTGAAGTGGCGATAATATTAGATTATGATTCGTTAACACGCTCGCAAAGTAGAAACTCTCCGGCATAATTGCTCCTCCGAGCCCCGTGTCAATCTCGCGCGCAGAAGCACAATATACCCGAAGCACATCCCCGTCCCCCTTTAACCGCCACGCCAGATTTCTCCGCGTACTATATAGCTCATATCGAGCGAGAGAGAGAGAGAGAGAGAGAGAGAAGCCAGGGGCTAATCTGCCTATCAGCCTCGGCTATTCATCCTCGTTAGATCGAGCGAGGACGCGCGCGCAACCTGCTCTCCGGAGAGCGAAATCGATCGTCGCTCGAGGAATATATCGAAGGATCTCTCTTCCTTTCTCCCGCCGCTTCGCTCTCCTCCGATGGAGGGGCGCGACGAGGGAAGGGCCTCTCTCTCTCTCTCCTCCGCCGCTCGTTGCCTCTTCTTCTTTTTCGAGAGCGCGTGTAAGGCTGCAGCCGAGAGAGTCACTCGCCTTCGAGCGTGGAGAATTTCATCCTCGCCGCCGCTCCGGATCGCTCTCTCTCTCTCTCTCTCTCTCTCCTCTCTTCCCGCTCTGTCCCGTTGTTCGTAAAGCTGGTATACTCCCGTGTAGTTTCTCGCTCCGTAATCCTCGGCGTCGTTAGGCTTCACAGTTATATTCCTCGGTTATGGGTTAACAGGCGCACTCGGCGATCGGATTCGCGGCTCTGGAAAAACTGTCGCTGCCTCCGCGAGATGGATGAGGCGAATTAACTTCGAAGCCTTCGGAAACGAATGCAAAAATACGGGCAATCGCGTCGCGCGCGTTTTCTCTCTCTCCGAGAAGAGGCCTCGTAAAAGCCGTAGCTGCGCCGAGAAAGAGAGAGAAAAGAAGGCATTCAGCGCAATTCACGCTCATTAAATGATTAATCTGCCCCGGCAAGAGTTTGCGCTCTCGACGATATATAACCATTCGGAACGGAACGCTGTGAAGTCCCCTTAACGTCTCGTCCCGCTTCTACGTCTCGTCCGACCGCGGCGATTCGATTCGCTCTGCTACGCTTTTTTTTTGCTGCTGCCTCTCTCTCTCCTCTTCAGCTCTCGTCTCTCGAGCTTTTTTTTTCTCTTCTTGTTTGCTCTTGGGAACCGTATGATTTTTACTAGGGAGCGAATGGATCGCATCAACGTCCGCCGAGAGAGAGAGAAGGAGCCTTTCTTGCCCGGACTCCGTTCGGCGCGTTCTTGTCTGCCTTTTTTTTTGCCTTTTCATCCCGGCGGTTAATAAGATTAATCGATTGTTTACGACGAGATTTACGCGGCGCGGTAACGAAAAACAAAAAAGCGCGGACTCGCCGTCGCAGGTCCCCGTATTGTTATTAAAAGTTTCGAGGAACATTATCTAAATGCGCGCCGCGCCGATGATTTATGCTTCCTGTGTCCCCCCGAAAACAGCGAGATAAGCCGTTATTGATGCCTTATTTCTGCGACTTCGTCTCTCCCGGGACGAATTATATCTGAAAATTTTCGCAAATTCCCCGCGAGATCGCCTTTTTGTTCGGCCCGAACTTTATTACCGGCCGCGCGGATCGCCGGCAGAAAAACACCTCGCGCGACGACGAGGCTAAACAAAAAAAAAAAAGAAAAAGAAACAAAAGCCGATTCGCTCCTCTTGCGGGATCGAAGCCGTTGTGGCCGAGGCCTTGCCATTCAATATAGCCTCGGATGATTGGAGAGCCCCGAGCGAGAAAAGATGCGGAGCTCGGATAACGTTCTATACTCATCTCCCCCCTTGGCCGCGTGTGAGTGTGTGTATCTGTGTGCGCGCGAGTACACGCCTTGTTGTGGCGAGGAATGCAAAGCGGGTTTTATCGCTCGGCGAAAAAATTTGTTTGGCTACCCGATAATGGGGAGGCGCTTATCACCGAGCTTTTTGCGAGCTGCTTGCGTAACCGAAACGACGGGATAACGTCGCGCCTTAGTTTTTTTAAGCCGCTCTTCATATTTGGGATCGCTTGGATCTGACCGAATTTCTTTTCTTTTCTGTTGCAGGTGAGTAACAGACACATATTTGGCGGAGGTTCGAGCTTGGCTCGAGGTGCACGTAAGTAGAAGCAGAGGGATCGAGTCTTGTCGAATCGAGCGTCTAATGACGACGAGTTTAACGGTTACGCGCCGCGGGAGAACGTAACGCGCGCGTTTCCTAAACAACCATTTTTACCGGTCGGAAGAGTGAGTCAAGCTTTTCAACGGAACGACATAACGCGTTGCAGCTCGTAAGATAGCCGCCGCGGAGGCTTTGTTTGGCTTTTATCTTTGGGTGATTCGAAAAAAGAAACTCATCGTCTCCGCGGCGACAGAAAAATTTTACGGGGCGTAAAATATTGTGAAACCGCTTTATCCGCGCGTAATTGAAACTTGGCGCTTTAAAAAAAAAAAAAAAAAAAAACTCGTTCCATGAAGGGTTTGACTCAGCTTTCAGAAAAAAAATACTCCAATAAACTTCCCACTCAAAAGGACGTTTTCTAAATTCAGCCTAGTTAAAAAGTCGCTCTACTTTTCGGGGCATTGTCTCTTTCTCTCCCATAAACGCGCGAGGCGCTCGATCGAAGCCCGGAACGAGAGAGAGGAGAGAGAAGAGAGCGAAAACAAAAGCATCAGCAGCGGCTCGCTCTCGAATTCAAGCGCGCAATAATAAACCTCATTAGCGGGCAGAGAGATGCGCGCGACTCCGGATTGCTCGCCGACGACGACTGCGCAAAGAGAGGAGGAGAGCGAAAGGGCAGCCTCTCTCTCTCTCGGTATGTTAACGAGAAATAGGATCCAGCGCGCATGCGCGCCTTTGAATTAAGCGACGTCTCAATAGGACGCTAAATCGCCGGGGCTTTATGACGCGAGGCGAATCGAGGGAGAGCTACCTGCATTATAATATAAGGACGATTTCGCGAATTCCTAACAGTGCCCGCGGTAAATTGAAATTTCCCCCCGCGTTTTTTAAGCGCCGCGCGCGATTCTCGCCGGTATTTGCACTTTGTGGCCGATTGCTCGACCCGGGAGTCGGGAGGAAAGATGTGTGTGCCTCGGTACACTTTATCGGAAAAAATGACCGAGTTCTCCGGCGCTCTTCCACCTGTGCAGTCGCTCCCCGAAATTGACGCACTCGGCAAATTCGCCCCTTTCACGACTCGTCGCCGTCGGCTATCGGCTTTCCGCTCGGTAGGCAGCAGCGGCGTCAGTCGGTTATCCCTCGGCAGGGGTAACGCAACACCGCGCCGCGCGCGGAGGACGATGACGCATCCGCGACGACGATACACACAGCGACTCTCGCGCGCACTCGCTCGAGCGTGACTGCGATTCGCGCGCGCCGCCGCCGTTTTCAATCTCGGGCGGAGGATCGCGTGTAGGAACGCGCGCGACGTGAGAATCGGGAGAGCGGCGGCCGCCGCGCTTCGGTGCGTTTTGTTTTCTGGACGAGGCTAATACTTGTACTCGCGGCGCAGATCCGCGAGGGATCTTTTATGGGCTCTCTGTCGCTGTCGTAACCTTCTCTTGCTCAATCGCTACTGATTATGTGATTGTGCAGCGCCGGGAGGACGGGGAATATTTGCGCCTCGATGGAAGATGGGAGCGGTCGTGGAAAATGCATAGGAAAACCATCGCTGGTTCGCGTATACTCGATTGTTTAATATAAATTTAGCGTTAAAATATTTTCCGCGCACCGCAGGATTTGTCTGTGTGTTTTCGCCGCAATTCCAGTCCAGCTCTCCGTTCCTCGCTCGTCCGACCGCGAGATAAACTGCCCACACACACATGTGAATAAGCCCGAGATCAAGATTATAAAAGCTCGGCTTTCAGCCGCCGCTATTTATTTCGTTAGCCGGGGTGTCTCCTTTACATCTCCAATTGAATCGGCGCAATTTCAGGCGCGGCGCACCGCGTAAAACGACTCTCGGGGCCTAGGCACACATTTAAATAATAAGATTTTCACGAAACGCAGCTAATAGTAGAAATATATCGTCCTCCGTTTTTCCCCGACGAGCGATTCTCGCGCCGCGCGCGACGAGTCTCTCTCTCTCTCGCCTTTGTGGCACAAAGAGAAAGATCGGCAGCACTCTTGGCATTGTCGCGGTGGGAAGAGCCGCGCCGCGCGATAATATGCAACTCTCCCGAGCTCTTCGACCTTCGCACCGATTCGCACACGCTTGTATGCACGTATATATACGCGCACAGAGAGCCTCGGCGGCGGCGGCGGCAGGCCATTCAGGAAAAAAGGGGGTACAATAAAAGGAGATATAAAAGATCGACGCGGAGAGAGAGAGCCTTGAACGGCACTTGGTGGGGCCCTGTTGCCGAACGACGAGCGTATCAGCGTCTGCCTCCGGCTTTTATATTATATATAGGGAGAGCCCCGAGAATTATTTACGGCGAGGACCTTGCGCGTTTTACCGTCCAGCTTCCCAGACGCGATTTACAGCCGAACGACGCTTAATGATTAATCGTCCGAGGCGCGCGGAGCTTTTATCCGTACACATATTGGGCCGATCGGAAAATCGGCGGTGGAGACGTTCTCGCTCTCTCGAGGTTGCCGCTCGTCGGTGCCGAGTGAACGGCCGATATTCCGCTCGAGCCGAGAGACAATAAAATCTCTGTCGAGCTGCCTGAACGGGGCCCTCTGTTGGCGAGGCGCTACAGTGTAATTGCGAAAACATCTCGCTCTCCTCTCCGCGAAGCTTTCGTTCCTCCGTCGATCGAGCAAGAACCGACGAAAATATCTCTCCTCGAGCCGATCGCCCGCAAGCTCTCTCTCCCGATTAGACGCGAGAACGGCGCTCTCCCTTATCTCTCCTCGTAACTCGAGAACGCGGCTGCAACCCGACGCCTCGGACATAGAGAGAGCTGCCGCGGTAATTCCTCGGCCTTTTTTTTCGCTCGCGCGCGTGTCCCGTTCGCGGAAAAGCGCCGCGCGGGTTTGCAAACGAGAGAGCGCGGCGCGTGTTTGGTAAACTGTGCGCGGTAGGCAGGTGGCGCGAGGAGGAGGCTTTTCGCGAACGGAGCTTTTCTCCAAAGCGGTCGAGTGTCGGGTTTTCGTCGCGTCCTCCTGCCGTATAATAGCTCCGCTTTACGAGGAGGTTCGCCTTCGCCGCGCGAGCCGACGATATCAATCGGCGGCGGGATCTTGTAAATAAAGCTCTCGGGCGAACGGCCGCCTTGTAAATTATATTCAATTTTTCAGACTTTCCGCCGCTCGAAAGGCCGCGGGCTTGCGGCTCTCGAAATTTACGTCGCGCCGTAAAACTCGGGGCACCGCCGAGAGAGAGAGAGAGTCTCCGCGCGTACGTATATATGATGTGCGGAATATTTACGATTGCGTCGTTGCGGCGAAGGAGACTGCACTGTTTACACGCGGGGCGGTAAGCGATACTGCCGTCGGCCTCCGCGTCTTTCCGACGTCTGGAAAAAGTTTCGGAACGGCGCCGCGGCGGAGACACGCGAGACGAAATTTCGGTCTACCGCAGCGGGGCTCGACCGCCGTTTCTCTGTACCCGAATTGGGAAACGGCCGCTCGCGGGATTATATTATCCTGTTGAAAAAGATTGATTTTTTGGAGTTTCTGGTATTAGACAGTTGCGAAAGTAAGCTCCTAATCCGAAGCTCCGAGCCGACACGCGACACCAGAAATTACTCCTTACTCTTCCGGCCGAGCAGCCCCCCCTTCCCCTTCGAGCAAACAGAGCTTTATCCTACTCGCGTACTTAGCTTGTCGGACGTGTTTGCACACTCGCCGCGGCCGCAGGTATGTCGACGCGTAACGGCAGATTATGCGCGCAGCTATGCAGAGAGAGACTTCGAGAGGCGCTTTCTATCGGCGCTGTGGCTTTTTTATTTTTATTTTCATCGCTCCTGGCCGTTTGGGGAGTCGCTGCCGAAAGACGTTCCGGCGACAAGACGCCCCGGGGGAGCGGACAATGGGAAAGTTCGCGGTTTTAGAAAGGATTCAATATTTGCACCGGAGGTTTTAGTGGATTTTTTCGAGTGACGCTTTCCAGAAAAATTGAACGATCAATGCACGCGGCGGTGTGATCTCTTTCCGACTGTAAAAGCGCCGCGCCGATTTTCATTTCGGGCTTTACGGCCGGCGGGAAGTGATTTGGGAATGAACATTGTCTACACAAAAAAGTGACTGCACAATAAGGTTTCCATACACCGATAAATCGTACACAAAATTA